>PVKM010041002.1:0-13272 GCA_004027735.1 Carollia perspicillata
AATTTAGGGAGGTTATCTGCTTTCTTGGGATCTGCTGGTAGTGCATACTCAACACTATAAAATTATCAGATATTTTGTTAACCCTTTGACCCTTTGAATATCCAGATAAAAAAAATTACGTTAAAATTTGTACCATTTTGCACTCAGACCTATGATGATAGCCTGAAGTCATCTTTGTTATAAGTAGAGAAGTAAATCTTCTAACAGAGAGCAAGAATTTGATTGTTCAAAGAGATCCATAATCCAAATAGAAACTGTTCCATCCAGAAGCATAAACAGTAAGCTTAGAAAATGGTTCACTAAATACTCTTCCATATCCAGGCACTCAAAGCAACAAACAGTTAGTGAAGTAACAGTACCTAACCTACTAAGAGTAGTAAAGTAATTTCTTATCAAGAGTTGCAGATATCCTGGCTGATGTAGTTCAGTGGACTGAGCACGGGCCTGGGAACCAAAAGATCACGGTTCGATTCCCAGTCAGGACACATGCCTGGGTTGCAGGCCAGCTCTCAGCAGAGGATGCATGAGAGGCAACCATACATTGATATTTCTCTCCCTCTCTCCTTCTCTTTCTCTCTAAAGATAAGTAAATTAAATTTAAAAAAAGAGCTGCAGGTATTTTTTGTCTCTAAGGAGAATCATAAGGAGGCTGTAACAAAGGAAAATGAAACTGGACAAGTTATGATCATAATTAGCTTTTCGATGTCAGAAATTGCCCAGGTGATACGTGAAGTGGAGGCCTCAGCTGAATCTCAGCTGTGGCTGAAACTCCTGGGCTGGGCTGCTCCCTGCTGAACCCCATAAGGGACACTGTATTCTCTTTCAACTGAGGCTGTCTGGCCTTATGTTTGCTTTTTTTTTTTTTTTACATATTCTTCTTATTCTGCAGTGATTCTTACCAGTTATCACTGTCTTGGCAGTCAAAGCGTTTTATCTGATTTCCCTAAAATAATTGTTGTATAAAGATAGTTTGAATAAAAATTTCCTTATGTGCCTTTAAGAAAATTTAAGCCAATAGCTTAATGGTTATTTTTTCTTTGAGTAAAAGATTTGCTACATCAAGTGCAGACTATCACTTAAGAAATAAATGCCTAACTCAGAATAAAGCCCAAATAATCACACAAAGAAAACAGATGACAGCAAAATCAACCACCAAACACCAACATTTTTAATAATAGACATATGTGCCATATAAAAGTATCTGGAGAATTTTCCAGTGTACATCTATATGCATTTTCATTTTTGTCAAAAAGAACCGCTGATTCCTGCAGAAGGCGGCCTTGGCTGTGATCTAGAAACTATAAGAAACCCCACTAAAAATGCTGTAAAGACTCTCACAACTAAATAAAAAAAAGACCCCCCCCAAATAAACCCAACTGAAAAAACCCAAAGATTTTAAATATACGTTTTTTCTAAATAACTAAATAAAAGTGGCCAATAAACACAAGGAGAGATGCTCAACATCACTAGTCATTAGTGAAACGTAAACCACAGTGAGATAATACTTCATGCCTGTTGAAATAGCTGCAGTCTAAAAGACTGATAATAAGAGTTGGCGAGGATGTGGAGAAATCAGAACATTTACATACTGCTGGTGAGAATGCACGATGGTGCAGCTGCTTTGGAAAATAATCCTCAAAAGCATTTGTTCAGTGTTAACTACATAATACATGACACAGCTATTCCATTTCTAGGTATATGCCCACGAGAAATGAAAACATATGTCCACATGAAACTTGTACGTGAAAGTTCATAGCAGCATTATTCATAATAGCAAAAAGTGGAAACAACCCAAATGTCCAACACCGATGAATAAAGAAAATGTGGTATATCCATACAGTTGAATACTGGTTAGCCATAAAAAGGAATGAAGTGCTACAGGCTACAATGTGGATGAACTTTAAAAACATTAAGCTACATGAAAGACGTCAGTCAAAATGCCACATATTGTGCGCTTCCATTTATATGACATTTACAGAATAAGCAAATCTATGGATCTGTGGAGACAGAAAGTAGATTAGTGGTTGCCTAGGGCTGTGGGTGTTGGGGTGGGGGAAATGGAGGCTGATTGCTTACAGGTATGGAGCCTTTTGGGAGGTGATAAAAATGGTCTAAAATTAATTGTGGTCATGGCTATATAACTCTGCGAATATACTGAAACCATTAGATTGTACACTTTAAATGACTGAATTGAATGGGATGCAAATTATATCTCAATAAAGTGTTTATTCTGAATCTACTGTGGTTTTTCTAACTTTCCCAATTGCTGACAGGGGTAAACCAAGAGGGTGGAACAGACTGCCGCACTGGTCACAGGTGGGTCAAACGGCCCGCCATCTAATATGCCTATTAGGTCAGCCCTTGGGACTCAGTGAGCTGTGGGGATCCAGCTCTAGAATGAACGTGTCGTATGGAATTGGGAGTCTTCACAAGGGAATAGAAAGGCAACTATATCTAAACAGAACCATTCCTCCAAAAATAAAAACTACTGATCAAGTGTTCACATCCAGGCACTATGATGTGTTGTATACAAATCCTTCCAATAATCAGAACTGTCTTAACGAGGTGGGTATTATTATGTACATTTTATACATAAGCAGTCTGAAAGTTGAAAATAGGCTAAACAAATTACCAAAGGAAAGCCAGCCTGTAAGTGGTCAAGATGGGGTTCGACCTGCATCTGTCTGACTGTCAGGTCTTAATTTCTATGCAATAGAACTGTTTAAGATATTTGCATTATAACATAGCCTTTTTATTTGTACCCCCTATTATGCCATATTCTCTCTCTCATTCATATACCTATATTTGTATCTGTATATGTATTTATATCTATATCTACTAGCTTTACTTTGTAGTGCCTGCCTACAAATGTCATTTTGGAGTGAACACTTGTGAAAACCTTTAAACAGGGAGATTACAGGAATTGCCACTGACAATAGTGGTACAGTTGTCATAGTAACCAATCCACCAAATTGGTCTGTGCTACGAGGCACACACTTCTGCCTCTCTAATGCACCAATATTGGCTGGATCTCTTGTAGTATCGATGAGCCCTTGTTAATGCGTGTGAGGTAGAAAGTGCTGAGGTGCTAGCGTGCATCTTTAAAACACTGGAATTTTTTCTTTAAAGTTTCCCTTTCTGACTCACACAGATTATGCATTCTCTGCCCCAATCTCTTCCATTTGCCTGTGATTTCAGATGTGGTTGGTTTTGAAGGGTGCTAAAAATCAGGACCAGAGAGTGGTCTGCTGCTTTGTTCTAAGCAGGATTTATAAATATGACTATTTTCATTTCCGGCAAAAAATTTGACCTTCCCAATCCAATAATTTCTCACTCAGTGCCAGACTGTGAAATCGATGACTGTTCCACATCCATCCTCACACACAAAATAGACCTTTATCTATAAAAACAGATCTCAGAAGTCACTGTACAGAACATTTAAAGGTGGAACCCAACGATATGCGTGTTGGCTGTGGATACACATACATCCGTCTATCCACATTTTCCAACAATGCCTCTACATTTTAAAGGACTCTTTCCTTTTTAGTATCAGTGCTTTCTTTCTCGTCTTCTCCATTTCACTGGCCTCGTCTGTCTTCAGAGGCACCTGAAGGCACATAAGGCAGGGAAGTGAAACCGACTGTGATTCTTCAGTTCACTTCCCTGCAGCCTCCAGTGCGCCGGTCTCCATACGGTGGCCCAGCTGAGCTGCGGAAGTTGGAGTCCCTGGGCAGGGGCAATTTACCAGCCCGCTGGCAGGCGCGCTGGGAGCAGAGACCCAGGCACCCGTCCGTGGGAGGCTCTGGGAGCAGCAGCAAAGGAAACCTCTAAGCTTGAGTTAATGAGATTAAAAAGAAGAGGGACTCTCTTCTATGAGAGGATGAATTGAAAGACTTGAATAGCCCAAAAGGCCATCACTTTCTTTTTTAAAGAATTAAATATAAATCGCAGACAGCAGTGAGAAATTCTAATTGTCCCACTTCCTTCTGATGCCCTTGTGGTCACCTTTGGAATCCTTTCAACCCCATTCTCCTGGTTTTATGAATTTTGTGCTATCAGTGGAATCCCAGCTATGTTCACCATTTTCTTGATCGCAAAATGTGAATTCGGGTCCATTTTGCTTAATGTATCTTTTAAAATTAATAACAAATTAATTTTAAAGAGCATTTTGTTTATTTAGATTTTTCTTTATCTCAGCTGATTAGTAGCAAAATGCCAGTGAGTAGAACTATAACGAACCCATTTCACTGATGTAGGACTCAGCCCACGTGGAGGTAGAACATACGTTTAGGTTTATGATTTTGAAGGTAAAAAGCATGCTGAATTTTGCATGTTTTTTACCTTCATCCATGGAAGGGGTAATCCATGGAAGAGCCTACAAATTACGCCATGATTTGGACAATACTTCCTGCTCGGTTTCTAACCACCTGTCCCTCCTTTCAGTTCCTGGAATGCACCAAACTTTTCTGCCTAGGTGCTCGTGTAGGTTTTGGTCTCTTGGCTTGTGCTTTCCCCAGCTGCATATACTGTCTTCCCCCTAGACCCATTACGTGGTTATCTCATCTTTCGAGGCTCATCTTCACCTCTTCTGGAGAGAAAGTCTTTGGCCACATTGACAAGGTTGCTGCACTCCACAGCAGTGCTTACTGTCTCCTAGCACATCGCTCGTTTCTAATCCATAGCATGTGTTACCACTCTGGTTAACTTGTGTAATTACTTCCTCTTTTCCCCTACACTGTAAACTACATGAAGTCAGGAACCTGTCTGTCTTATTCAACTCTGTATCTCAGAACCTAGCACAGGGCTTGCAGCATTACACATGCTCAGTACAAATTTGGGGGCTATTCAATAGCAGACCTTCTTGTTAGTGACAAATCGCAATGCATCATCTCAAGCTCCCACTGCAGGCATGACAAGGTCATGGGTACAGGTTTAGAAAAGCCGCCCAAGGTTGCGAAGGTCCCCTTTTACTCAGTTCTGCTCTCGGTTCCAATTACTCTGGGAATTAAGATGATTTTACAAAGAACGTAGTGATATTTTCATTTCCTCTTGTTGGCATAACAGGCTGTCCCCTTTGAACCCTGACACTTCTGAAAAGGCTGCATTCAGCCCAAGAACAAAGAGCTTCCTATTAAATGTCTTGATTAACTCATATTACAAATACATAATTATTGAACTGAATCAAATTACAGGAATGAAGTTATCATGATTGACCTTTTTTTTTTTCTTTTGAAAACACTTTCTTTATTCTTTTGTGGATTGTGTTTTCCTTTTAACAGAATTCTACGTTTAATTCTAAATTATAAAAGCTGGGTATATTGTGATTGAAATGCTTCTAAATTTGTAATTATTTGTCCAACAAATATTGAACACCTACTCTCCAAGTTTGAGGATGTCTTTGCCCGGCCTTCTTTAAGTACTATTTCTTTTTCTTTTTCAGATTGCTTCTCTCTTAATAATTTCTTTGAACTCCCATATTTTATTGCCTTTTCCTTACTGCCTGTTTTCCTTCTCTTTTCATTTTCTTGTGATTTATTTTCTTTCTTCACATCATAAATAGTTGCTATTTTCATTTCTTTACTATTGCGGACTTAACTGTCTCTAATGATGCAAATAGTTCTAACCCTATTTTCACTGATATTAATTCTGATGCTTACAGTAAAATGGACATATTCACTGTGTCATCTGTGCTACAACTGAGAGTCCTTTCCCTGGTTAGCTCACTCTCCTGCCCCTCATCATAATAGTGTTTATTTGTTTGTTTTAAAGCAGTCATCAGTAACTCGTGCATCATGAATTCTTTGGGAAGTTAATGGAAAGGACATGACAATAAATATATTTCCTGAAATTCTAAATGAATAACAGAAGGTATAAACATTTATGACACAACAATTGTTAAAACGGCTTTCTCGAAACAAAATAGATACAGAATAAATTTCCAATTAGAATAATTTTGTTTTATGTTATTAACATATACAGGCATTTCGGTAATTCTGGCCGCTACCTGTTGTATTCATCACCTGTAAGTGTCACACACACAAAGAGCTTTCTACTGCCCTCACAGCAATGAAGGGATATCATTCTAGCCCCGCAGTGCGCAGAAATCTAGGGGCGGGGGCAATATGCGTTTGGTTTACGTCAAAGTTTCAAAGCTTTGTTTTGCTTTGTTTTATTTTCACAATCATTTTTTCTGTGGTTAAACTGGAAGTTCTTATTTTTATTTAAAACATATTGGCCCATTCTGTTTTTCGGTAAGTCCATATCATAGGGCCAAAACTCAGCAATCTTGTTACTTAACCCCTGAATCACAGAACTAATAACTAATTATGGCAGACCAGTGTGAAAGAATTTCAGCTCAGCTCACCTCTCACACTGAGCTGAGCCGGATCCTAGACTGTTGACCTCAGTTGTATTTAAGACACATTCCACTTCGTACTGAACTCGTATTTTTGGACCAAGATCGACAGGGAGTTAAGTGCTTTCGACAGAAATATTCGGAGCAGTCACTGTCTAGTGGGGGAGTAAAGATACAGGCCAAACCCACAACAGCTTGAGTGCCCCTCCAGAGTTACCCCCTCAGGACAAAGCAGAGAGCTCCTACAGACACACTGTACTCGGCCCAGCTGACTCACTCAGAGGGCAGCAGCGCTGACAACACATGCCCTTTGATCAAAGCAGCTGGAAATACAGGTTGGCATTTAGAAAAATAATTGTTCGCATGTTCATTTATATGCCTAGATTAGTTTGCTGAATATATGCATGTCGATCAAAGAGAGCGGTGTGTAAAATGCACCTGGCTACTCTAATTTTCAATTAGAAAGTATTAAAATACCATGGAAATAATATTTAACCCTCTTCTGAATCATGACCAATCCATTATACTTGGTTCTATATCCAAGCATCTATATGCTTGAAAAAATGAGTAACTCATTCACTGTTTTTAATTAATCACTATTTACTTCCCTGGAATTACTATTTAAATTTTTAAGTCTTATTATGGGAAGTTGAAATTCTAACTTGGCAGGGTAGAATTATTTAATCTTGAATTCTCTCCAAGTGTATGAAAAAAGATCATTGGAACTCTTTTCATTAGAAAAAGGACAAAATTCTGTGTCCATTTTGTTTAGTGATGGCTCCCAAGTGCCAAGAACGGGGTTAGCAAACTTTGAAAAAAATGGGAAAAAATCCAGCCTGCCTCCTGTTTTTGTGCAGCCCACATAGAGAAGATGGTTTGCACATTCATAAATGGTTGAAAAAATCAAAAGGAGAATAATATTTCATGACATGTGAAATGTACATGAAATTTTGTGTACACAAATGACATTTTATTGTCACCCAGCCATGCCCATTCATTAATGTATTTCCATGGCTGCTTTTGTGCTACCAGGGAAGAGTGGTTACAACAGAGATCATGTGACAACCTGCCTCCCCCCACCTTCTGCAAGCCAAAAATAATTACTATTTGGCCTTTTACAGGAAAAAAATGTCAGCCCCAGGCTTAGAACAATACCTCTCCTGAACTTCTTTTAAAGCCAGATACATTAATATTTAACCCTCACAAGTTTCTTTTCAAAAGGAAAGTCTTCAGTCTATATATAATTCTAAGAACAATCACCAGATTATATCCTAGCACAGAGAGAAGCAGAGTAAGAAGCAGAACACCATGGATGAGAACAGAGACTCAGGAGCCCCACTCCCTGGATTCAGACTTCGACTGCACTACTTAGCAGCTGTGCAATTATTGACGAAATGCTTAACTTCTCTGTGCACTAGTCTTCCCGTCTACAGAATGAAGCTTATGATGGTACCCATCACTTAGAACTACTATGAGCATTAAATGAGTTAACATGTAAAATACTTAGAACATCACCTGGTATGAAGTATAGCTATTCTAAATAAAGTAACATTTTTTACTACATTTTTATGTCAGGAAAATTGAGATATTTAGAAATTAGCTAAGATAATAAGTAAACCTCCACATGTTCCTAAATATGGGGAAAATATAAGCAAAATTAAAATGTGAACATGTCCACTTTTGTCAGTATGTCCTCCTCGCCAACACAATGTATTAATATTTACTCTAATTGCCTTCTGATTGTAGGATATAACTATTTGTCTCCCACACCTGTGGTATAGGAGATAATTTTGTAATCAATGGTCCTGTTTCATACAGTAAACAAATTGTATTCTGAATGGTTGAGTAAGTTCTGAAAGAAAATCTAACTACCTAACAACTTCTAATGTGAGGGTATCAAATTGCTATAAAGCGAAGTAACAATTTAGAGAATGCCTAGATACAAGACTAGTTTGTTTTGTTAAGGTTGTTATTCAGTTCTTAGAAAGAGAGCCAATAGAAAATATTGTATTACATTTCGAGCAACACTTTCTAACCACCCAAGACAGAAATAAAACTGTGTTAGAAAATCTAATGGCTTTTTAATAATTGCAGGTCCTTTTAGCAAATAGATAATTAGTACTCCTGATGTTTAAATAGATTTTTACATTAATTTATGTGAAATCTTTAAATAGGCTATGTTTTGTAGAAAGTGAAATCTTCATAAGGTAGTCTTCTATCTTCTATAAAATATCTTAAAAAATATATTCTAATACAGAACTCTACATGGGACTGTAACAGCTGGTTGTTAAATGTTTTAAAAATGTAATCATTCTCATGAATGCATTTCTACCACAGGTGTTTTCCTGGAGGAGGTTCCATGGATTTTTGTCATGTACAATAGTAATGTAGGTTGAGAAGGATATTGGTGAAGCGCAACACTGGGGCTTTTTTATTTTATAATCTTAAGTCCTTCAGCTTTCAATAAGCATTTAGTTAACTGGCACATTGTGTGAGACGCAATGGAAATGTAAAAGAAAATTTAATTAGTCCGGTCCAATTTGATTTATTTGGGACAATTACTAAATTATGCATTAAAATTAGAAAAATACAAATCAAAAAGAAACTTTGGGTTATTTAAGATAAACTTAGACTATTAAGTCTTCTGATGTTTACTTCTTAATGATCTAAATATTGCATGTCATATCCCTTTATTAAATTAAATTTTCAAGCTTTAGAAATTCTTAATAATCAGTTTTCCAAAACTTTTTCAAGAACTTATTTCTTAAGTTTTTTATTTCTTGAAATAAAACAAAACAATAATAACAAAGAAACAATACTTCAAAATATTTTACTTTTTGTCTACTCAAGTCTTGTTGTTTTAAATTAGTCATGTATATATTTGAGTATATGAAAATAAGTCTCTTATTTTTTAATTTAGTATCCTTAGTGCTTAGTCTGCTATAATAAAATATGAATCTGAGCATAAATGACATACTTCGAAAAAAACGAAGCCACTAGAGCAAAAATTAAAAATTAATTTGAGTATTTATAAAGTCTTTATAATTGTGTTGCTTTTTCTTTCTGGATTTAATAAAAATTGAAAATTATTTAATAGTATTTATAAATGTGGTTAAATTTTGTTATATCAATAGGCCTATTTCCTATATATAACATATTCTTAACAGGTAAATTTTCTTTGAAGTTATTCTATTTGTTTATATGTTGTTCTTATTTCAACTGACTGGTCAATTTTAATTTTTCAACCCCTCTTCTGAATTTGAGGAACTTTTTTGTATTTAGACTTCAGGAACTACAGGTGGACAAAAAGTAATAAATATAATGAATGCCTTTCCATTCAACTGTCTTCAATAAAAATGATGCAATTGCAAAAACAGTTGTTTAACACGTTTATCTCTCTGGTGAATCACATGTGAGGCTGGAAGAGCATTTCTGCATTACACTGATACTATAATAATAGTCTGATATAAAGATATTGATTGCTACATTAAAGTTAAGAACTTGATGATCATTCTTACATTCCTTCTGTGAATTAACAGAATAATGTCATTAGTACCTACAAATTAAATTACTATAGTTATCAATACTGTAACGTAACCTAAATTATGTTAATTTGAGATCAACAATAGGTTCCCATGAACTATTTTCTGTATCTTCTGCTTTTAAAGGAAAATACAGTTTCTTCCTACACAGAAGTATCAGATTCTTGCAGCATCCATGACACTTGTACGTATTCAGTGGTTAGACACCAATACATATCCTTTAAATGACACGGCCCAGTGAAGCTGCGAGGTGTCGTCACAGGGCCAGGCAGCCTGGCATCTCGGCCTTGCACTCGCCCAGAGCCAGCAGGCCCCAGCTGGTGTGCTGAGTCCAGGCTAAAGTGGAAGTAGATTTTACATTTTGAAAGTCGACTCTTCTAACATTGAACCCTAAGACATACTTATTTGATACAAGTACATGGAGGGCTTCAGAAATTATTTACTGGATCACATTTATAATGCTCATTTCCAAACATTACTCTTAAAACAAGTTAAATCTTAATTTTAGCATCCTTCTGGGTTTTTGAATTTATACTAGATAATACATATTTTTAAAAATAGGAATAAATGTATGTCCAGGACTACAGCTATGTTGTCTGAATCCTCAGTATGTGTTTCCTATGCTAACTTAAGCATACTTGTAGGTCATTTAGAAGTTATAAAGGCTAAATAACAGAATATTAATCATTAATGCCCATTGTGTGGTGACATTTGCCCATCACACTAAGCTTATCATTTTGATGGTAAGCTTTTGATGGTATGCTATAGACAAATGAAAAACCCTTATAAAATAAATACCCATTCCACATTCTTGTTCTCACTTGGACTCTGTGTTCACTATTCAAGCCCACAGGGGTTTGGATTCTTGCTTGTGCTATTGTCTTGCCATCATCTTTTGACACCACAATTTATTAACTCAGCTCTAGCAAATATTAGCAAAAATCAACTTACAAGGTCCCTAAGTTCAAGGTTTCCCATGCCTCCTGTGGGCCTCACCTGAACACCAGTGCTGCCTAAGCAGGTATAGAGAATATCTTCCATTTCTTGAAAGTTTAGTCATCTGGGACTGGTGGAAACATCACGGTGGGAAAAATAAACATTTAGTTCCACAAGGCTGCACACAGTGGACCCAATCCTTTCAACATCCTTCTGAATGGGGAAATGCCATCATGGAATTTTAAACCATGTAACTTCTCATGAAACACTTCAGTGGATTAGCCTGGGGTAGCCTGCCTGGCTTCTGCAATCGTAATGTCTTGCCACGAGAAACTGGAAAGATACTGCTTCTTTTTTCTAAAAAGAGAAAGCAACCCTATTCTTGGGCTCCTTGAGAAGGGTTTTAAAATTGGAGCCAGTAAAACATGATGGTTAAATCCTACAGTCTTTTTCTTTTTTAAAAATCTCAGCAGCATTTTTAAAAGCATCCTTTCTCTCTCCCCTTTGACCTGAAATCCTATTTGCAATACACACAAGGGACAGATTCCAAATAACAACAGCCACAACAACAACTACCCAACTTCTTTGTGACTTCTGAGCAGGCGCACAGAACTAAGAAGCTGGGTGACCCTCCTCCTCATTTTCAACTTCTTCCCCTTAGAGATGGGAGCCAGCAGGCATGATGCACTCTGATACCCTGAAACCTCTGGCTTTGCTCTACTTTTAAAGTGAAAAGGAAAGGCTTCCCATAAGATAGAAAAGTTTGCTGGGGTATGTAATGCCACAATTTCCAGTAGAGACCCTAATAGACAAAGCCTTTTGGAGCTCTACCTCCAAAGGGAACTGACCCCATGCACTAAACCACCCACTCCCCACCCCAAGAAAACAACTAGAACTCCTGACAGAGAGAATGAAAGCTTTCTTCTCTGAGCACACCAGGCACTTCTGCTGGCCCAAGGAAGGCAGGAAAAGAGGTGATGGGGCGAGGGACTTCTCAAGGCAGAGTCCACTTCCTTAAGCAAGCTCATTTTGATTTTGAGGGAGGACTGGACACAGAGGATTCCAAAACTGCACTTCTAACTGCCCTGGCCTTTGGCCCCACTTGTCTGTCAATTTCTGTCCACAAGTCCCACATTTCCGGCTCTGAGGATATTGAGAATGTGGGCTTCCTAGTGCTCAGAGATGCTATTATGGATCAGTTCTCTGTTGACCTTTCAGGGACTAAGACATCAACCCCCACCCCCCAGTCTGAATTGTTTGTTTACGTTTGTTTTTAGCCTTCCCGAGCCTCCAGCCCAGCCTACCCACCTCCCACCTCTTCCCTACCCCTTCCCCTCCCTCCGGCCTCTCTCCCCACCTCCACCCTAGCTCTCCTCTTTGTGGTCTCCTACCTGCTGGCCAGGCTCTGCCTGCAGTGCTGCCTGAAGGGCATCAGGTGGTAGTTCATGGCGTCCAGCAGCAGCTTCTGGCAGACGGGGTCCGTGCGCATGAAATCTACTGACTGGACCCGCTCCACCAGCTCCGGGGCAGGGATGAGCGCGAAGCGGAGGCGCTTCATGAGGTCGGGCGCGTACTGCATGCGGGTCTCGCGGTCGTGCTCCAGCCACAGCACGGACATCTGGAAGAGCGCCAGCTCCGACTCCACGGGGGGCGGCAGCGAGTCCAGCAGGGCGCGCATCTCCTCGAAGTTGAGCAGCAGCACATCTTCCACCAGGTACTTGTTGGCCAGCTTCTTGGTCTCCTCCAGGCCGTGCAGCGCTGCGATCTTGCACACCTGCTTGTAGTTCTGCACTGAGATCTGGTCGTTGAGGAACTGCACGCAGAGCTTGGTGACCTGGGGGATGTGCAAGATCTTGCTGACCGACAGCACCTCCTCCACCGTGTCTAGGGAGAGGGTCACGTTGGCCGTGTAGAGGTACTCGAGCACCAGGCGCAGCCCAATGGACGAGCAGCCCTGCAGCACCAGGTTGTTGATGGCCCGGGGGCTAGTCAGCAGCTTGTCGTCGGGGGAGGAGGAAGGAGTCCCGGGCTCCTCCTGTGGCGGTGGCTGTTGTTGCTGTGACGGCTGCTGCTGCGGCTGCGGCTGCTGGTCCTTGGGGGCCCCCAGGCCGTCCTGGCCGCCGACCCCTCCCCCGAGAGGGGGGTGGCTGGAGAAGAGAGATCGGAAATACTGCGAGCAGGAGGCCAGCACGGCCTTGTGGCAGTGGAACTGCTGGCCCTGGGCCGTCAGGGTCACGTCGCAAAACAGCTGCTTCCTCCAAAGCAGGTTGAGGCCGTGCAGCAGGTTGTCGCTGTGGCTGGGGTCGAAGGTGGATGTCCTGTCCCCGGATCTGGACATGGCGAGCTGACTCGGCGCACCTGGCTTTAAACCCTCCTCCAGCCTGGCAGACAGGGGTGGGGGATGGGAGAGAGAGGAGAAGGGTAGTGGAGGGGGTGGGG
>PVKM010041003.1:0-13276 GCA_004027735.1 Carollia perspicillata
AAAAAAATAAAAGAGCCACACAGATTGATGTAATTTAGGGCCCGAGAATGGTTTTGCTCCATATGCCCACCAGATCTTCACATTTCTGACAAATGAAATCTCTTCCTTTTTTAAACTGTTGATACCTCCTTTGTGTTTTCACACATTTCTACATATGCATACTTTCTAGCTGATATCAACCACAGCCCAACCGGAACAGGTGAGACTACAAATACCTACTTGGTTGAAAAGTATAATTTTGAACCAGAGGTGTTTATGTTTTATTTTATTTTTAAGCTTGGATTTTTAAACTGTATAAAAATGTATTTTTATTTCATTATTTAATGAGGAAATGTACACAAGGTGTTCTGGTTTATTGGACCACTTGCAGGGGTACAGGAAGCAGCTCCCCCCGAAACTTCGGCATGTAAATTCCAGGGGAGCAGAGATTTTGGCTTTGTTTGCTGCTGTGTTGGTGCCAGTAAGGCTCTCAGTGGCTATTCTTTAAATGACCAGCCCTAGAAACATTACGGGAAACAGTAACAGGACCGCTAAAGTGTCTACAGTCGGCACTTTGCGCTTTCTGGGACAGTTTGAGGTCAAAATGTGGGTCAGACTGAACACAGTAGAAAGCGATATAATTTATCTCAACTTCTTTAACACAGTGAAATGAGCTTCTCAGGAATCTGTGAAGGACGGCCAGAAACTGTCATCTGGGTCAGGACATTCCAGCTGCCTGCGTTGTGCCTCTTCCTCCCAGTCGCTTTCAGAGGTCAGCCCTGCCCCAGGTCCTCGAGGGGTCTGCCTTTGAACGTAAACAAATGGCATGCCTCCGACCCAAATCTCAGTTTTAGCTATTTATTGGAACCTATTAAGCTATTCTTCATTTATCTTCACCCAAGGAGCTCTTTATAACAGCTCTGGACAGGTTGATTAAGGTCTAATTTACATACAGTAAACTTTAAATTTATTAAGATAGTTTAGACATATGTATAGTTATGTGACTATGTCACAAAGTATGGAACATTTCCATCACTCTAAACAGTCCCTTGCTGGGTGGTGAACACACAATACAGTGTACCGATGATGTGTTGTAGAACTGTGCACCTGAAACCTGTATAATTTTGTTAACTAGTGTCACCCAAATTCAATAAAAAGGAACCAAAGTCCCTTGTGTCCATTTTCCATTAAATCCCGTCTTCCTGTCCCCAATCCCTGCAACCACCAGTTTGAAATACATCCTTATAGTTTTGTGCTTTCCCAAGTGTCATATGAATGAAATCATACAGTACCTGGTCTTCTGTACTTCCTTCCCTCTCCATAATGCTTTTGAGATTCATCACGTTGTTGCACAGGTCAGGAGTTCATTTCCTTTTATCCCTGAGTATACGATTTTTGGAGCAATTGGAAAACCGTCTTCTTTGCCTCCTAACAATAAATGTCTGACTCTTCCTGCCTGTTTTTGCAGAAGCTCTGTCAGTGTCAGAATGCCCATGAGATATAGGTAAAGAACTTGGGTAACTCAGAAAATCTAAATAGCAGGGAGATATATAACTTGCTGAGCACATATTGCAGTGTTTCTGAAATATAAAGATTTCTTCCTTTCCCATGGTATTAAATAAAATTTTAAAAGCTATTTGGCCCCCATAGAAAATTTAATATAACAAATTTAAAAAGTGCTTCACAAATATAAAATATATACCAATCAAACTGGATAAAAATTGCTGGTCTATTAACATAAGAGGACTCCTATGTGAGCAAAAGATATATTATTTTAGTTGCTCATCTCCTTTGGTACTGCTAAAGAGCAAGCATCAGTTTAACATTAAAAAATTCAGCTGAGGAAATCCCCATACACATACTGTCCATTAATCTTCACAACGTCCCTGTTGTGTAAGGAAAAATATTATTTTTCAATGTTCGTAGCTTTAAATTTGAGTCGTTGATGTGGATTAATGTCTTACTTCAAGTCACATAGTCCTTTTCTCATCTTAACACTTCTTGAGGGCAGAGATTCATTTCATTTTGCAGAAGTTTATCTACCTAGTTCAGAGAAGATGCTCAGTATGTATCTGGCTGAATGAAGCAGCACAGTAGCCTGGAAGGAGTCTGTACCTTGGGGCAGGAGCTTGTTTTTGCAAGTGAAGTTCTGTTGGAAGACAGCCCTGTCTGTTCCTTAAAATTTTGTCAATGGATGCTTTTACTCTACAACAGCAGAGTTGAGTATTTACACCAGGGATCATTTGGCCCCAAAGCCTAAAATATGTACTATCTAGCCCTTTACAGAAAAAGCTTTGTAATCCCTGACTTAGAATCACACTGTTCAGGTTGGAGTCTCAATTCTTCCACTTAACTGTGTGATGCTAGGCAAGCTGCTTGATTATTTGAAGCCTCAGTTTCTTCATCTGCAAAACAGAGATCATTAGAGCCAGCTGCCTTGGAGGCATTGAAACTTGACCCCCCCCCACCCCGCCCCTCCAGACCAAGAAAGTAAACAGAACCCTGGCTAATTATTTGTAAATTGCAAACTCTCTACTAGATTTTAAACTCCTTGACAAGTAGATTCTTGAATTTCTCATCTTAGTTGTCCCCAGTATATCTGGGAAATGGTGGGCTCCAGTGTACATGTCTTAAATGAAAGTAAAGTTGTATTAGTTGGGCACTGCTTGACTAACTTGCCTGTAAGTATTAGCCTTGGCTCTTAACCATGTACTTGATTTCAAAGGACAATATGAAAGACCAAGAATTATGAAGGTGAAATATGAATGATCCTAAATGTCCAACAACAGTTGAAAAGATAAGTTAACTTATTCAGTGGTATATCATGCAGGCAATTAAAATGATAGTGAAACAATTTAGTAACATATGTATAAAACATTAGCTTTCAGATTTCATCTATAAATCTTGCAATGCCAAAGCCCTATACTTAAAAATTCTGACTTAATATGTGGGACAATGCCCTGGAATCTGCCTATTTAACAGGAACCCAAGGTAATTCTGGTGTGAACTCTCCAGCCACCAGATTTTAAGAACAAAGTCTTAAAAGAACTACATCAATGTATCTGAAGAAACCCAAAACACTAATTTGAAATAATATACTCATATATTCATTGCAGCATTATTTATAGTTGCCAAGCTCTGGAAGCAGCCCAAGTGCCCATCAATAGATGAGTAAATTAAAAAAAAGCTGTGATACGTATATATAGTGGAATATTACTTGGCCACAAAAAAAACAAGATCTTACCATTTGTGACAACATGGATGGACCTAGAGGGTAGTGTGCTAGTTGAAGTAAGTCAGAGAAAGACAGATATCACATTATTTCAATTATGTGTAGAACCTAAAGAACAATATAAAAGAACAAAAAAAACAGAAATAGGCTCATAGATACAGAGAATAGACTAATACTTGCCAGAGAGGAGATGGGTTGAGGGACTGGGCGAAAAAGGTGAAGGGATTAAGAAGTACAGATTGATAGTTACAGAATAGTCACAGGGATATAAAGTATAGCATAGGAAATATAATCAGTAGAAATAACAACTATTTCTGGTGCCAAGTGGGTCCTGGAAATATTAGGAGATCACTTTGTAAAGTATATGATTATCTAACCACTATGCTGTACATCTGAAACATACAAAATAATATTGAATATAAAATGAAATTGAAATTGTTTAATTTTTTAAAAAACAATATTCAGAGATTTTACTTTTATCCAGAATTTTTGCAAGTATGATTTTAACACATAGATATTTGAAATCACTAAGTTGAATAAGCATATTTTAAACATCCATGGACCCACCATTCTATCTTTGCAAAATAGTAACATTTTGCCTTATGTTCTCTGATCCTTTTGAAAAAAGTGTTCTGAGTTTGGTGTTATCATTCGCCAGCATGATTTTATGCTTTTAAAACACATGTGCAAATTCTTAAGCAATATTTAACATTACTTTACATGTTTTAAATTTTATTTAAATGCTATTATACCAATGATACATCAGACAAGGGATTGATTGGCAAAACATATAAAGAACTCATATGACTCAACACCAGGAAGACAATCCCATTAAAAAATGGGCAAAGGACCTTCTCTGAGGAGGACATACAGATGGCCCCGAGACACATGAAAAAATGCTCATCACTAGCCATCAGAGAGCTGCAAATTAAAACCACAATGAGCTATCACCTCACACCTGCCAAAATGGTGATCATTAATCAATCAACAAACAACAAGAGCTCGCAAGGATATGAAGAAAAGGGAACCCTAGTTCACTGTTGGTGGGAATGCAGACTGGTGCAGCCACTCTGGAAAACAGTATGGTGTTTCTACACAAAATTAAAAATGAAACTGCCTTTTGACCCAGCGATTCCACTGCTAAGAATATATCCAAAGAATCCTGAAACTCCAATTCAAAAGAGTATATGCACTCCTATGTTCATAGCAGTGTTATTTACTATAGCCAAGATTTGGAAACAGTGTAAGTGCCTGTCGGTAGGTGAGTGGATAAAAAACAACAACTGTGGCACATTTACACAATAGAATACAATGCAGCAGTGAAAAAGGAGGAAGACTTACTTTTTGCGACAGCATGGACAGAACCGGATATTATGCTAAGTGAAATAAGCCAGTCAATGAAAGACAAATACTGTATAATCTCACTTATAAGAGGAATCTAAGGAACAAAATAAACTAATGAGCAAAATAGACTCAGAGACACAGCAACATGGAACATACTGACAGCTGTAGGAGGGGAGGAGGGAGATGGGGGCTAATTGAAAACAGGTGAAGGGACTAGACAAAGAACATAAATGCATTACCCATGGACATGAACAATGGCGTGGCGATTGACTATGGGAATGAGGGGCAGGCTGGGGGAAGGGGAGCAAAGGTGGAAAAATTGGGACAACTATAGTACATAAGCAATAAAAAGGTTTAAAAAATATTCACATTAGCTCAGATACATACACTGAAAATAGAAATGAGTTCATGAGATACTTTCTTATATTTATATACAAAAACAAAGCATTAATGGGAACCACAATTAACTCTGATAATGGAAGTGGAAAACAACAAAAAATGCTATTATACTGTATACAACATCCTAGAACTTTATTTTTATGCTTAACACAGTTTTTTTTGTGTGATCTGATAATGTTGATATATGTAGCTTCATTTTATTAATTTCCCATGTTCTATAGTTTTATATTTTGAGATATGCTACAATTGATCAATTCTTCTCAAGATGGTATTAAAGCTTTATCTAAAGATTTGCTAGTACAACTTGGCAGCAAACATTTTTTAAAAGATTTTATTTATAGAGAAAGGGGAGGGAAGGGAGGAAGAGAAGGAGAGAAATATCAATGTGTGGTTGCCTCTCATGTGCCCCCTACTGGGGACCTGGCCCACAACCCAGGCATGTGCTATGACTGGGAATCGAACTGACGACACTTTGGTTCTCAGCCCGTACTCAATCCACTGAGCTATACAAGCCAGGGCTGCAGCAAATGTTCTTATCTTTGCTTCCTTGGCACATATGGGAGAGTCCCCCTTGTTCCTCTAGTATGGTCCACAAGCAGTAGTGTTGGTATTATTTGTGAGCTTTTGTTATACAAAATACTGTTTTTATTTTTTGAAGAAGAACCTATATCAACACAGTTTTAATGGGATTATGAATAAGTTTTTTCACTTCTTGATTTTTCTATGATGGTGGTGGTTATTTACTGATTTTACAATGAAGAAAGGAGATTTTTTAATTTACCTTAATAACCCATTTTATTACATTATGGATAAATTTATAAATTATTTTTATTTATAAAAAGTATATGCTGTTACATTAATAGAGTTATTAAAAGGAACTGACCCACTACTGTACTGATATGCAATGATCTCCCAGGTCTCTTGTTAAGGAAAAGCAGGAGTGTGTAGGACAGTGTGTATTGTATCTAATTTTTACATTAAGGGACAGAAAGGGAGAAAGGGTTGAAGACATGTGCATGTATAGTTGTATATGTGTGCAAAAAGGATCCCTGGAAAGACACAGAGAAACTGGAACCATCCTTTCCCTCTTTCCAGGAACAAAGACTTTGGATCCCTTACTCCTGCAGCGATAGGGGTAATTAGGAGTGAGAGCTAACCCGGGGACCTAAGCATTTATAGTCAATAAATCACCATTTATCCCATAGTTTCTTTAGGAAAAGACCATCAGCATTTCAACAACTGACTTTACAAACCAGCACATGAAACAAACCACATTTTTTAAGGTTAAAGACTACCTATGTTGATGGTACACATAGGCATTACCGAAACTGGTAAGAGTCATCAGGGGCTAGAGTGTGCATGGAACAGTGGAAGTCTATTCCTACTGCTAGAGAGCAAACAGACAGAGAGGGAGTTAAGCTGTTTCTTTTTAGCTAAATCACAAGGCTTCTCTACTGCATTCTCAAATCTCAGCAAAGAAGACCAGACCCGAATCGAGTCAAAAAATATTTTATAAGATAAAGCAAGGTGAAAAAGAGATGGAAAATGAAAATAGGAGAAAAGAAATTTAGGAGAGCCTTCAAGAAAGTTACAGATTGGAATGCTGTTGTCTTAGCATCACGTCTAAAGTATGAATAATTTTTATCATCTCATCAAGAACCGTGTGTTCCCAGCATTAGCTTAGTCATAGTATTCTCAAAAGGTGAGGATTGTTGACCACCTGTCTCAGTAGGTGAACAGGTTCATGACCTTATATCATGCCTGTCCTTTCATGCCTGAAACTTAGATTTTCCTTTGAGAATATAAAAAATTAATAGCTATTTATTCTCCAGCCAAGTATCGGGGAGATGCAATTTATTTCCTAAGATGTGCTGGTGAACAGTTGCCTTTGAGAAGTTGAAAATAAAGAAACAGATTAGTTTACTCATTTGTAATTCAAACAACAAGCAGAGGTATTTCTCGGGTGAGCTACTTTACTGCAAGGAATTGAATGAGTTCAGTCTATGATGCTCAGGTTCTGTTTTTACTTTCCCTGACCAGCAGAACAAAACACCCTCCTTTTCCCCTGCTCTTCCTCCTCCGCCCTCTGTACTGGAATAACCTCCCTATACCAACTTTACAAACACAGAGGACCCTTCATTTCTTGACTTGAAGCTCCCTACCCGCCACATGCTTTCTTGTTTGAGTGGAGTAAGTGTTCCGGGTAGAATCCACTTGGCTCTGAAGAGTGCGGCCTCTTTGTGTGGAGTGTGCATCTCCCGTTGCTCTGCTGGGAACGTGGATCACAGTGGTAATGGGAATATTAAGTGCAATGTCCAGGGAAAACCGAGTTTCATTGTATGTTGCTGATTGAAAATAAGGAAGACTTAGAGTTGAGACTCATCCTGGATAGTGACGGGATGCAAGGCCACTGATTTGTCCAGAGTAGACGATTTGTATTGAGGGTGGTAGATGTTAGATAATAGAAAAGGCTTGGCAGGGTTGAGTGGGGCCAGGTTTGGGAGGGCTTGATTGCCAGGTTGGGTTAGAAATTTACCCTGTGAATAATGGGGAGTAACTGCATGCTTCATAGAAAGGGAGTAACTTACTGCAAGCAGAAGTTGCCGAATTACTCTGGCGTTCGTGCGTAGGGCACAGCAGAGGCAGACTGACTGGGTAATAGGCCACTGCAGCATGTCAGGCGTGAGTAGATGAGAGCCTCCATCAGGATGGTGACGGAGAGAACAGAGTAAAGAGGCATTCAAGGAAAGAAACAAGTAAAATTAGAGAGTAATCAGGCATGGAGAATAAGAACAAAAAAGAAGAATGGCAGGTGTCCGTCTTAGAAAGACTGTGTTGTTATTACAGCTGGTGAGGAATAGATATTTGCTTTGCTCTAAAGATTTACACGTGGAGGTGGAAAAGAGTATATAGGGGGTTAAAAGCAACCAGGAAGAGAGTTATCAAGGAAACTAAAGAATTAGAGAATTTCAGATAGTGGTATCCAATTAGCAGCATCACATATCAGGGCTCTGTGGAGGGGAGGGTGGTGAGTATCAGGACAAATATGAACTAGTTGAGCAAGACTTGTCTTTGCGATTCAGAGGTCATTGGCAACTGTCAGAAGTGCAATTTGAGTAGAATGGTAAGAAATGAAATTCAGAGCAGCAACTTGACAGAAATCCAAAGCTTATAGTTTGGCTAAGAAGTGTGTGTGTGTGTGTGTAGGAATAGTGGAAAATTATACAATCTGGGGGTGGGGTGGGGTGAGGTGAATAGGGGTAGATTTCAACCCCTGAGCCTGACTCCTATGTATAAACCACCATGAAGATATTTCTACCTACTAATGGCTTTAGATTTTCCTCTTTTATCGATGCTGTCACACAGTATTAAGTAGATCTTTTACACTTACATGGTCTCAGAAGTTCTGTTGGGTAAGAGGCTGGGAAGTCAGGAGGTGAAGAAGCATATTTTTGATACTTCTTCTGCTAGCACATGGAAGTAGAGAAAGAGAAGGAGGTAATTTTTATCTTTTCCCCCCCTCCAACGTTGTAGTATAATTTCACATCCAGCCAACACTGGAATGTGGGTCTCCTGGCCCAATGATCTCCTGGTCCAGATCATTCCAACTGCATGCTGCTGTCCGAGTGAGGGCCTTAGAGGAAGGGAAAGAGGACAGCATCACTACTCGGGTCCTGCTGTCCACTGGGAGACACTAAAACTGGTGTCACAGCTTCTCTTGCCAATTGCTATTGAGAATGGGCAGAGAATACACCGCTTAGAGTGACCGTGTTTTGTGGGTCTGCAAAGCCAAAGTCACCCAGATAGAAACCTAATTCCAGCTGGCCAGAACCAACAGCACAATTACTACTCCAGACAGAAACCTTCTGAGTAACTCAGCTGTGGTTTCTCTGTTACAATCTGTTCTCAAGTGGCAGGTCACGGCATCCTGACTCACAGAAGTAAATGAATCCTGGAGATGGGGTCCTGACAGCCGCTCTTCCTGACTGCTGGGCTGAGAGCTTGGAACACAGGAGACTCATTCTTAGCCCTTGTTTTTAGGGTGGACCCCTCAGAGAGCAGGAGCTGTGCAACACCCTGTACGTGGCCATGGCAAATGGGAAAAGTCTACCAGTTGAGGTATTCACAGGAGTTTACCTGGACATGCATACTCGGGGTCCACCGAAGGGTCAGTTTTCTTCCCTCTCCTTCCTCTTCCCGTCAGTATCCAGAGTGTAGCACCATAGGTGGCCCCATTATTGCTGATTTTGTTCTATATCTGAAAAATGCATCCAGATATAGTCACTCTTCTTTTTTATTGTTTAACGACCGTTGGCCTCATGTTCCCTCCGCCACTCCCCCCCACCCTCAATCCTTTCCCCCTTTGGCTTTGTCCGTGGGTCCTTTATACACATTCCTTAAGGATCTTTCCCCTTCTTCCCCCACTCCGCTGTCCCCCTCCCCCGTCCTCTCTGGTTATAGTCATTCTTGAATTACCAACTGGTAACATTTCCAGTGTTCTGTAAAGTACCCCCTGAGGATATGAGAAAAGAAATGAATAGAGATGGACGAAATATTTTAAACTGGTACCTCAACAGTGAGTGAGCTTCCATGAAGCTAGTTGTGCCAAAACATTGCTGGACGTCACGAAGCTCACTTGGGGCCTTACCAGGCCTCTTGTCTGAGTGGGAAAAATTTGAAAGAGGAAAACCAGATTTCAGACTTAGAACCATGCATACAGTCAGTTCTCATTCTCGGATTCTATATTCGCCAGTTTGCCTACTGGCTACATTCATTTATAACCCTAAAATCAATGCTTGTAACACTTACTTGTTTTTTTTATGCCTTTAAAGCGTTTATTGAAGAATGATTGTATAATCGACACTTCTGAAAAATGAAAAGTCAGCTGTGATTGCATTTCCTCTTGGCTGTCACTGGGATGGGCCACCACCTGGAACAGCATCTCTGAGATACTCTGCGGGGCAGAGATCAGAGCTGCCTTCTTTGGAGTTCTGGAGTGGCCTTGTCTGGCTTCTGTGCCCGAAATCTCTACCCAGTGAGCTTGGGGGACAGTGATGGCTCCCGGAGGGATGGTGGTCATTCAGACAATGGTCTTCATATTAATTCATTACTGAAGTCCAAGTAGCAGCCACGCGTAGGTTGTTTTCCTACATAACCGTTGGGTTGGCCAAAAAGTTCATTTGTTTTTTCTGTAAGATGGCTGTAGTAATGCTTAGTGTCTTCAACTTCATTCGAAACAATTTCGTTAGATTGCATTGTGACCACTGTCATATCAGCGTGAATTTTAAAAAACTTATCAAAATTGGTAAATTCTTGTGTAGCCATTTTAATATTGAAGATGAAAGAAAATAACCAACATTTTTGGTGTATTATATATGCTTTATTATTTCAAGAAAGGTAAAAACGTAACTGAAAGGCAAAAATAGATTTGTGCAGTGTATGGAGAAGGCACTGTGACTGGTCAAATGTGTCAAAAGTGGTTTGTGAAGTATCCTGCTGGAGATTTCACACTGGACGATGCTCCGTGGCTGGGTAGACCAGTTGAAATTGATAGCGATCAAATCAAGACATTAATTGAGAACAATCAATGTTATACCATGCGGGAGGTAGCCAACATACTCAAAATATCCAGATCAGTGACGTTATTGGTGAAAATGAAAAAATATGTCTTTTATTTTATGAAAAAACCATACAGACTTTTTGGACATCCCAGTATGTGTTTCTTTCATGCCATGCTGTGCGGCACAAACTGTTCAGCTGTTAGTGAGTTCTGGGGAAGGATATATAATATTATACTACAAGGCAGAGAAGAGAGGCAGAGAGAGAGGAAGAGGCAGAGAAGCTTTCAGATCATAAAACAATTAATTAAAGAATAAACATTAAAATATGCCTGATAATTTACTTCAAGCAGCTACTCACTATATTAGTTTGGGGTAATACTCATGATTATCATTTAATTTGTTTTTTAAAAAGATTTTATTTATTTATCTTTAGAGGGGAAGGGAAGGAGAGAGGGAGAGAAATATCAATGTATGGTTGCCTCTCATGCATCCCCTGCTGGGAACTGGCCTGCAACCCGGGCATGTGCCCTGACTGGGAATCGAACCGTGATCCTTTGGTTTGCAGGCCCATGCTCAATCCACTGAGCTACACCAGCCAGGGCTCATTTAATTTGTTTTTAATATGGATGTACACTTTCATGCAGTCTTTTTGGTAATTTTGTTTTTTTTCTTTTTCTTTTTTATTGAATTTATTGGGGTGACATTGGTTCATACAATGATATAGGTTTCAGGTGTACAGTTCTGTAATACATTATCGGTATATTGTATTGTGTGTTCACCACCCCAAGAATGCTTGCAACCCTTTAGTGGCCATTTGCAGAGATGCACAGAGCAGTGAAAGATTTGAGCTGCCTAACATGCATGTTCTCGGCTGATGTCCAACAAGGCAACACTGCCATCTTTTTCCTGCTCTTACGTTGTAAGTGTCCTTTTCCCAGCCGATTTAGTGCTATGGTTTTTGCATTTTTGTATTTTTTGTTGGCTATTTTTCTGTTTAATATAGCCCCCTAGCATAGTGGCAAAGTGCTGTTTAGTGTTCCCTGCGTTCAGGAAGGCTGTGATGTGCTTTACGGAGAAATACGTATGTTAGATGAGCTTCATTTAGGCATGAGTTATAGTGCCCTTGCCTGTGAGTTCAGTGTTGACAATATGTATTAAATAAGGTGTCGTTACACAGAAACACACATAAAATAAGATTATGTATACGTATTGACTGCTTGATGAGAACATGGCAGCAGAGGGTCTCAGGCACCTAGCCCTGGATTTCCCCTAGCAGCGCTGGTCCCATGTTCCTTAATTCAGTATCTGCAGCTACTTTAAAACATACCTGCTGCAAATAATGAGAGTCAACTGTATAGAGACAAGTGCTTCCTTTAGAGTGAGATATATTTAATTCATTAATAATGTTGGGTCATTAGTGAATATTAAATTCCATCCCAAATAACTAATGAAAAGTATAAACATTGCAAGATTTGAGCTCATCTTTGAAAGCCTGAGAAGCCTACCTAGGTATTGCTGGGTCCTCAAGCCCTGTGAAAGGGGGAGCGGGGGAGGAGCTTATTCAGCAACTAACTGGTTGTGGGAGGCTCTCTAGAAGGTTCTGCTCAGTGATTTCATTCAACATTTTTTCTTAGTTGCCACGAACAGGAGGTTAAAGAGTTGAGAGGAGGAAGAGTTTTGTTTTGTTTGCTTTCATTAGTATTCATTTTACACTGAATTTACTCCCGGGACATTAGCTTTTATTTCTTTAGTTTCTTCAGGGACATCTTTTCCTTCTCTGCAACTTCCTCTTCCGACTTAGGAACAATTGCTCTTTTTCAGTAGGATCATTTCAGTGTGGCAGGGAGAGCTCGTGTATATATAAATCTGCCCATGAGCTCTGTAAGTTCTATGCCGTATCTTGGGAGCTTATTTCACCTGAATGTGCTCCATAACCAGAGAATACACATCTAAATCCTTAAATTCAGCATTACTCTCTGCATTTTCGAGGATGTGCAGCAAAAATTCAGCATGCTTTTTGGGCCACTGACCTTGTGTCCAGCCCCACTGCTTGGCCTGGGCACACCTACCAACTTCACCATTGTAATGACA
Source organism: Carollia perspicillata (assembly GCA_004027735.1). Lineage (NCBI taxonomy): Eukaryota > Metazoa > Chordata > Mammalia > Chiroptera > Phyllostomidae > Carollia > Carollia perspicillata. The sequence goes on from PVKM010041003.1 coordinate 12,607, forward strand.
GAGTGACACACATTGGTTCTGTAAAGTGACACCCTTAAGGTACTTGGTGGCTTTTCAAATATGCATACCCTTGGCAACGTGGGCAGTTTCACAAGTGTTCTTAAAGCGAACACAAAGATTTGAACCTCTTGATTTTGTGGGGTTTTCTGGGTCAAGTGAATAGTGAAGTATTTTCAGAGGTCACCTCTGGCCACTATTGGGAAGAAGAGCAGGAAGAATAATTTTTGATTATCCTTTTTTCCTTTCTTTTACTTCAGTTTCTACCACTGTCTTTAATGTTTCATTAGGAAAATCGATGTTGCTCATTATTTTGATCCCAGTCACCAGAAAATGTCTTCTGAGTCGATTCCTTTTTTGGAGTGAGGTTGAGAAGGATATTGTTTGTTTTCTACTCTTACTGTAGCAAACCTGAAACAAAAATAAACTGAAAGGGGTAAGCAATAATGCCTGTGTTTATTTTTATTTGAATTTATCTTAAAACATTAAACACCGTGAATCATTTGTAGCCTTTTGGTGTCCATCTGATTTTAAAAGAAAAAATTCTAGATACTCTTCTCTGTCCTTTTATAGTAATCCTTCAGGGTAGACTAACATCCAGTTTAAGTTAGGAATACATATCCTAACACAGGGGCGAATGCCTCAGTGTTTCGTTGCCTAATCGCTCCCTTAA
>PVKM010041004.1:0-13276 GCA_004027735.1 Carollia perspicillata
CCCTCACATCTTCAAAGGCTCCCAGGACTAGCTGCCAATGCCTTTATTACTGCAGAGTCCATGGAAATACCCAGAAGATTAGAAGCAGAGGGGAAAAAAGGTGGTCACACACTTGCTCTGCACAGTTTACAGGAAACTGTGCCATTCCAGACCTCACACCTTCAAAAAAAACAGGAAGAAGAGGAAGACTACCATTGGGAAAGTAAGAAGAACTTGGAAGTCCCCTCTGCTACGATTTTATTCTTGGCAAGATAATTCCATGATTATTGTTATGTGCTTGAAAGTTGAGTGTTCCTGCACATGAACTTCCAGTAAAACCTCCCAAAACATAAACAGCCTTGACTTCACCTAACTTGGCCTTGTGTGGATTTCCCACTGTGAATTTACCCTTCTCTGTTTGTACTGCAGGCTCATTTGTTGTTCATTCCTTCAGCTTCTTCTGGGCTTTGGCTGAGATTTAATAATTCTACTTAACAGTGGTAATATAATATCACTTGATAATTATTTACATATAATTACCATACATAAATATAAAACCACTTTACAATTTTCCAAGTACCTTTATACACTGTTTTACTTAGTGTGGATAGCACAGCTATTATTTATTATATTTTAAAGGCAAATAGATGAATATTTACTGAATAAGCACATGTTGAGTAGCAGCTTGTCCAAGATCACACAGCTCTCACATGCCAGCTAAGGATGTAGAACCGAGGAACAGCAGCACGGCTTTGACAAGTGTTCGGAAAAACACTCCTACTCTTTCCTATGCTCGTAGCTATTCCTTTCTTTGTGATTAATTTTTAAAGGAACCACCTATTTAGATAAAAACAAGTGCAACGTTTCTCTGTGCTTTTGCTCTGCCCCTGGATTGTGCCCTGCAGATTTCTCAGAAACAGTGCTTGCCCCATTGTCTGTGCTGCTCCTCACAGTCCAGTTTCAGCCCTCATGCTGTTTCCTTTGCCTGGAGAATTCTCTCTCTCCCTCGGGCACCTCCAATTCTCAGTTCAGACACCACCTTTTCACACAAACCTCTGACTTCCTTGACTTGTTACATCTCCCCTTCACAGCAGTATGCTCCTTCCCTTTGGGGCCCTCGCTGCTGTGGTAGGTTTACTTTCGTTGTTTGACCAGGTGCTGCAAAGGAGGATGTGAACAGTGGCCACGTAACATTCTTTCCACCTTGGCAACGCTGGAGACAGTTTTCCTTTGAAAGCCAACCACACACCTTCTTGCAAACATTGACTGGTGAAATTTAGTAGCTCCTCTTCACTGATGTAGCAATGCTTTTAACAAACATACCCGATCTGCCTGGACTGTTTCTTGTAAATCCATCTGTAAGTTAGGGATTTATGAACTGCAGCTGTACTGATGAATGCCAGTTAAATCACAGGGTTAGAACTGGACTGTGAGCTGATGTGATGTGTAAACTGTGAGAACACAGGCCACAACACTAAAGGCTTCTCCATGCCAATTCAAGCCAGAGTGAGCTCCCTACACTCCAGAACCGAAACACATCACAGTATGGTAAACAAGAGGCTGCATCCGAGAAGTTTTATTTTGATACAAATAACACGTCTTATATCCTTATGAATAACTTCTAAAAAATCAGTACTGTACTGCATTTCTACAAGCTCTGGGGCATTAGTTGGGGGAATCACCTGTTACCCACCTAGTCCTCCAAGTAGGCAGAGGATCACTGCTGAATATGAAGCTGAAAAGGTGGGTTTCTGAGTGCAAGTAGAATGGGGAAAATCTGGAATAGCAGCTGTGGGATTTCCAGTATGGAGTCAACCAAAATCACTAAACTGATTTTCAAGGGGCAAGGGCTAAGGCAAAGAGAAATGAGATGCACTTTTAATAAGTCTCACATGAATGTATTTTGTTCATTAGTAAGCAATAACTTTGGACTAAGAATTTTGAACATAATAAAAACAAGACAATTGTAGGTTATCTCAGGTTGGGAATTGGCAGGGTGGGTGGGTAAAGAAGCTAAAAGGTCATATTGATAAAATAATAGTTGATCTCTTTGGTCATGGGGGTGCAGGCAAAACAGACAAGAAATGATGAGCTAGGAACATAGTAAAAGACAAGGAGTTGGAGTACTCAAGGGTGATGGAGAACATTCAGTAAGGCCGAGAAGCATAAAATAGAAGAAGCCTTATTTTACATCTCAGATTGCCTGAGTTAACATAGTATAACTACTAACAAGGTCCCTTTTCACTCTCTGAAGTGTCCTTGTGTGCACCAAAATCGAATGAGGTCTTCCTGGGGGAAAAGATCATTGCGTAGGGTCAGCAATGCAGGAGTTGGAAGAGATCTCACCTGCTGGGAAGGAGCCTGTGGAGGTCCCAGCTCACGGAGTACACTCAGGATGCAGCAATCCAGCGCCAACAAAGTGGTGTCTGCACTGACTTTTGTTTTGTAAAAAGCAATGGTGATTTACAGATGGGATGTGTACTGTGTTTGTTTGACAGCATATTTCTCAAACTCTGAGACTATCTTCAAACTTCAACAAATTTTGAGAATTCTCTCAGGCACTTACTAACGAGGCAGGGCACTGGGTCGCTTCATAGATTTCTGCATTACCTGCACTCCACAAAGGGCTCTGAAGTCAGTGAGCACCTCTTTGCCGCCGTGTTCTTTGCTTCTGTAACTTTGAAAATGTTGCCTCTGCCCTCTAGTTGTCCCATGTCACACTATATATTTGTATGCTGCAGCCCGTATGTGATGACTTGAACTTTGTGGATGTATTAAAAAAAAACAAACCTTGAATTTAAACTAAGTGTGATAGGACCCTTTCTATTCAGATTGACAATGGTTAGAATTTTAGCTCTGCCTCTTGCTAGCTGTATGACAGGACAAATTACTTGAATCTTTGAGTTTCAAGTTCTTGAATCTCTAAAGTATCTATTTTCAGAATTTTTATAAGCAACACTGTACATAACATATATAAAGCAAGTGGCACAGTGGCAAGAATATGTTGAGGGCTAAAAGTTGTTAGTTTTTTATTTCTACTTGTTTGTATTTGAAATTATTATTCTTTAACCAATTGCATTAAATACTTAGCATACTCATCTTTCCCTTAGCAATAATGCCTAATACCCAAGGCTAACACAATGGTAGCATTTTCAAAATCAAAATCATGCATGAGTTGTCCCTGAAATAAGGTAAATAAACTCATTATCCGACATCATACCATATATTTAATTTTAAACAAATTTTTAAACTGACATTGCAACATTTTTCATCTTACCTCCCACATCCATAAAATAATTTATATGGATTTATTTTAGATTGTTTGGTTTCAAGAGAATACTTGACAGAGACTATGAAAATAGAAGTTTAGGGTTTTTTAGATTCTTAAGACAGTGTGTTTATTATACTTGGAGTCTACATTGCTGAAATTTAACTGTGAATAAATGGGCATATTCCATTCCAATTTATCAATATATTAGGTTTTATTGCTATGTAGCAAAGACCAGCAATTTAGTGGCTTAAAACAGCATCCATTTATCAAGTCTGTTTTGGAATGTCAGAAGTCTGGGCACAAAGTAGTTGAGTTCTCTGCTACAGTCTCGGAAAATCGCAATCACGGTATCATTCCAGGCTACCTTCTCACCTGGAGCTTTGAATGCTAGTCCAGGCTCATTCCTATTACTGGCAGATTTCATTTCCCTGCAGATATATGTTGAAATCTGTTCTTTCTTGCTAGACATTGACAGGTCTCAGCGACTGGAGACCGCCCGCAGGTCCTGCTGCATGGTCTCGCCCTCTCTCAACAGGAAAGTTGGCTTCTTTGAGGCCAATGTGCACAATTGCCTCACCCTTTGAATCTCTTCCTTCAGAAAGGACAGGCTGTCTTATAAAGGCTTATCTGGTCAGGCCCACCTAAGGTAGTCTCCCTTTTGCTTGCGTCGCTGTAACTGATTTGGGGTCTTACTTGGTCAAAAAAATCCCTTAATCTTTATCATGCAGCATGATCAATTTGTTACATAAACGGACAAGGATGGACAGGGATTCGATCGTCTTCCCAGTGCCTTCCTCGCTCAAGGTTAGGAAAGGTTATACAGAGAGTGTACACCAGGGGGCGGCGGTGTTGGGTGTCATCTCAGAACTCTGCCTACCACAAACAGATTTCATAAAACCTCATATTCCTATTGTTTTTGTAGCAAGTGACAGTCGTATCATAGCGAAAGATGAAATTGAAGATACATGATGTAATTATGCTGTACTTTTTTCACCCTCTATCATTTTAATCATTCACAATTGAAAATACATTTTTCCTTTTTTTATACCATGTACTAAGAGATAGTTTTAAAGTTTAGTCCATATACAGTTTACATGGGAAAAATTTTATCAAAGGTTATTACTATTATTAATTATTAGTTCTCTTCATTGTAGATATTTAAGAGCAGAAATTATTGTCATTTATTTTTTTGGACATAAAAAGGGACTCTGCGTGTATGATATAAATTAAAAGTTTAAAATTGTATATTTAGACTCCTAGAAAAACAAAGACACTATTCTACTAGGTGAATAGTGTGTATTTTAATTATTTTTATTTTTAGCATTCTTGATTATTGCAACACTTTTTTATTTCTGTTTAGTTTAGAGTAGATTACTTGTTAAATTTTACGTACTTCTTTTAATAATAATGCTTTTCTAGAATTAGCATTTATAATACTATCAGAGAAAATGGATGGAATTAGTATTGAAATAAAAATTGGTTAAAATAGGTTAGAAATTATATTATTAATATATCAAATCATCCCAAGAAATGGTAGAAGCCATCATCTGTTAATAATTTACCTTCAAAATGTATCAATTTATTGCTCTTCTAAAAATTCATTTGTAGTACCATTAATTAAAAAAATCAGGTAATAGCCTCTTTATTTATTTATTTAAAATAAATAAAATAAATTTATTTTAAATTTATTATTTCTACAGAGAATATTTATTTTCTTTGTAAAGAACTATGATTATCTGGAGATACTGAGGTTTTAGGGTCAGTCATTACAGATGTCTAGGAGTCCCATGTCTTACTTTATGTCCCCGAAGAAAGCACAGCAGGAGGAAAAGCCCTCCATAAACAGAGATTGTTTTGCTAAAAGAGTCCAAGGAACTGGAGGAGATGACTGGAAAGAGTGAGAGAGGGAAGAAGGAAAAGCCACTCCAAGAGCGTGCTATTGAGCTGATCACAACTATGGACGAACTCCATCATGCTGTGGGCCTTTCACGCACCTGTGTTTAATGCACCTGAAAGTTGTCTGCCTAATGGATAAAAGACTATGTATCCACTAGCTTCCACCCACTATCAGTCAAGTGTTACCTGGTGGAGCATAAACTTCCTTGCCTTTTCTGATTTACGGAAGTGTCAGAATGGCTGAGCAAGTTCCCGAGTGCATCCCTCGTGGAGGTAGCCAACCAGCAGGGAGGCAGAAAGTGAGCCACCGGTGGGCAGCTGAGGTGAGATACCATCGAGTTACACTTGCTTGCAGTTGATTATTTAGAAATCGCTGGAGTAAAACACTACTGGGGTCTTTGGTCATGTGTCCAGTTTTGCAACATCCTTACTATAAAATGGGTGCCTTGGTCCGAGGCAACGCTATGTGGGAAGCCATACTAGCGAATAGAGCGTTTTGCAAGCTTCTCATGTTGATGAAGGCAGGTAGAAGCAGGGAAGGAAAAGTTATATCCAGAACAAATGCCATCTCCATGAAGGAGGAATTAACTACTGCTCCTTTTTGGGCTACCATGTTGCAATAATAGTTTATCCTTGGTGTCAACGTAAGAGGTCTTGGAGGACCACAGGACTCCCTTCATCATTTTAATACATGGTGACTGAGTAACCCAAAGGACTTCCCGGCCTCATCAGTGCCCTGGACAGTCTCTGGCCGGTTTGGCATTTCCAAGTTCTTCAACACTGAATGCGTTCATTGTAGACCATCTGGACAGCTACAGAACTGGTAGAATAAAACTCTGCAGAGCTGATTAGTGTTTATTTGTTTATTTTTGTGACTAAATGGCCATGACCTCACCAGAGGCTTTACGCGAAGGGAACACTAATTACTGAATTGACTGCAGCTGCGGAAGTTGAGGCACCTTCAATTTCTATACATACATCAGAAAAAAAAAACAACAAAGCCCTTTACTAGATAGAGGTTTATGGAAATTCACTCAATGTTTACTCAGAATTTTAGTAGGTATTCACTATATGCCAATTGATACTAGCTTATACATGGGGACAGCAGTGATCAGAGAGATAGGGCCCCTGCTCTGCGGGATCAGATTAGCCAGGTGTGAAGAGAGAGCTTCATGTAGGTGACTCAGGTGGTGGTTTGCTTATGTAAGTAGATGTGCTGTGTGTAACAACTTAGGGTTATGGAGAAGAAGAGCATTGGTCCTAATGAATAACTCATTAGGCTGACCGTCTTCCAAACTTTGGTTATTGCTACCCAAAACAACATGTGCCATTCAAAGATTCTTCAGAAGAGAATATGTCATTGCATGTTAGCACTAAAAGAGTTATAGAAATAGGAAAGAGGATATAAAGAAGTTGTCAGATGTTGGATTGCCTGGTCTGCTCATCTAATTTCTTATTTTTTTTATTACTTATCATTTCTTTGCTTTTCGCTGTGCATTTTGGGATCATTTCCTCAATTATATCTTCCAACTATCCACCTTCCTTTGAACTTTTCATTTGTATTATAATATGTTTTAATTCCTAAGAACACTTATTTGCACGTTTTATTTAATCGACCTGGAGTAACTTAAGCAATATCCGCTCCCAGCTCTGTATATATTCATTATATCAACGCTTCCCTGTCCTTCATAGCCTCTGTTTCTTCCTGTTTGTTTTTGTCCCTTTTTTGATGGCTTGTATCACTGCAGTCATGCATGGTTTAGTGACAGGGATGTGTACTGAGAAATGTATCCTCAGGCAGTTCCATCAGTGTGGGGACATCACAGAGTGCACTGACACACGCCTAGATGTCACAGTCCACTACACACCCGTGCTATATGGTATAGCCTATTGCTCCCAGGCTACAAGCCTCTGCAGTGTCTTACTATCCTGAATACTGCAGGCAATTGTAACACTGCTCTAAGTATAATACTTGTACACTGCTGGCAGTGCGGTCACTTTGTTTACTCCGGCATCGCCACAAACACGAGAGTAATGAATGCATTGCACCACTCTGACAGGGTCCCAAAAAGGTGTCTGAGGCCCTGGGGCGTGCCTTCCAGCCTTTGGGCTCCAGGCTCTTCCTGGAGTGTGCCCTGGTGCAGCTGAGAACAGCTGGAGAATGAATGCAGGGAGGAGGAGGAGGGAGAGAAGGAAGGAAGGAGAGGTGAGTCTTAAAGGAAGTCAGGTAGGAGGCACTGGGTGCCTGGCAGCCACACTACAGGTCCCTGCCGGCAGTGCTATGATGTTATGTCAGCTACGTCTTCACTGGACGACAGAATTTTTCAGCTCCATGATGATCAAATGGAGCCACCATGGTGTATGCAGTCCTTGTCCCGGTCCACTAAGGTCTGTTTCATGACTTGCTGTTTCTCTGGAAATGTACAGTTCCCTGATTCCATACTTTTGCCCTTACCAATCCCTCTATCTGGAAACTCTTCCTTCCTCTTCCCCATCTGAATGTGTTCAGTTTTATCCACCCCTAAAGTCCCAGCTCAAAAGTAATTTCTTCACCAAAATTTATAAACTTTACAGCATTGAAGTTGATGATTTGTGGTATATATTTATGTAATTTCTCTTACTTAATTTTTGCTTGTTTAGAAAAATTCTTTAAAAAAATCTCTCCAGCTCTGAGCCAGGAACCTGGCAAATAGCACCTACTGAATAATGAATAATTCTTCCCTGAATGAGTGATACACTGAGTGTTTCAGATAGTTTTTGGCAGCTAGATTTATAATAGATTGTGTTTAGACAGAGAGAAGGCATTTGTTTTGCAAGGGAAATTTTGTTGCTTTTGTAATTTCAAGGCTTCAGTGGGCAAAAAATCTTCACATATGATTGAGTATTCCACGTTAAAGACTTGCCTTCTCTCCAAGGTCAGTTACGACTTGGCACCGTGCCCCTGCCTCCGCATGGAGACAGGAGGCCGACTGGACCCCCCGTGTGGTTGAAGTTGACCTCTAGGTTTATCTGAGTGGGTTGTTTCTGAGGACACTCGAGGGTCAGCATCTGGAAACAGTGACGTTGTTCAGGGTCCTCAGTTCCTGAGTTCCAGGGGCAGCTGGAGGAGCTGGGCTGGGGTTCTGCAGCCGGCGTTTGGAATGGCAGTGGTCACTTAATCCTCGTTTCAGAAACGTACCTCAGAAATTATTGTGGGCCGCCCCAAACAGAGACCCATTTTTTTCACCTGCTAAAAGACTCAGCCTCCAGATTCTGCTGGGGGTGGGCTCAGTGACTCTGAGGCATGGTGTGGGAGAGGGACCCAACTTCTCAAATTGTGTTCGTGCTGGTCTCTGGCCTCAACACCCACTTTCCCACCTAGTGCCACTGTTCCTGTGCTTCTTGAAACACAGATTGTGTTGGTTCTTTGTTTCCCTACTGCCGGCTTTCACTTTGGCCTCCTCGGGCATGCTAAGCCAGTGAATTAAGGAAAAGCGTTCCCTCCCGAGGACGCAGGTCTCGCTTGGTGACAGCAGGGTGAGGAGCTGGGCTTCCTGTCCCCTGATCCTCTTCCCAGCCTCGATTGTACACGGCGCTGTCCTTACCACAGGCCCATCGGCTGTTTACCTCACCTTTGTGAGTTTTTATTTTTTATTTAAAAAAATTCCCTTGGCAAAAGCTCAAATGAGGGGTTTTCTTTTTCTGGAGAAAGCGAAGTTACATATATTTATTTGATCTTTTACCATAACCTGGAAAAGATGGTTAGCAATTTTTACAGTCAGATAAATATCATATCCTGGAATCGTTATCTCACCAGATCTGTTCAGAGATTTGTATTCTACCTTGGTGGCTAAATAGAATTACCTCATCAAAATTCTGAAGACAGACCGTGCGGCACTGGAGACCAGGTGCTGCTGCATAAGCAACACTGAAGAGCATGCTATTTGCGAAGCAAACTCAAAACCACACACTTGGCTTGAGTTGGATAATATTCAAGCTTAGACGTCAGCTCGGATAAGGTTGAGATTTAAAACCAATTAAGAAGTTGTGCAAGTTGTACGTAAATATATTACTCAGCATATCCTGCATGGCTCAGTAATTGCAGAACATCATTCCTCTCACTTAGTGACCTCCCGTTCAGAGGTGAAAACAGATATTTCTTTATTCTCAGTGATGGCAGCCAGCAGCTACTTACTCTAAAGCTAAGCGTTCTCACACTCTCGCTTTTCTAATGGGTTGGAAATTAGCAAAATCACAAGGGACTCTGCAGTTTTCTTCTCTTTGCCACAGAGCTGAGGGCAGGAATGCATAGCATGGATTTTCTCTTTCATAATCTAAGGATGTGTTTTAGATATTAGACCCATATAAAACACAGTGCTTTTTTATTTTTGAAGTTAAAGAATGATTTGGTGTTTGGTGGCCACGCCCTGTGCCCATAACCCAGAAGTGACACTAGCTATGACTCCTCTGCAGCGGCTCTCTCCCTCACACAGCCTGCGCGAACGAGGCAAAAGCCCTGCCCTGCCTGCCCCCCCTGCATGCTCGGGGCCCTGCTCTGAGCACAGAGACATCTCCACCCAAATACAACTTTCTGAAGAACAGTTTAGATTTGCACTGTTTGTGTTAAGACCCTTTGCAGTTCCTTATCCCTGTCCATGAAGGTCTGTATTCATGACTTGTTTCTCTAAAAATGTACAGTTCCCTGATTCCATACGTTTGCCCTTACCAATCCCTCCATCTGGAAATTCTCCCCTCTTTCCCATCTGAATGTGTTAAATTTTATCCACCCCTAAAGTCTCAGCTCAAGAGTCACTTCTTCACCAAACTTTACAGACTTCATGACATTAAATTTGATCTTACGGGGTATATATTTATATACTTTCTCTTACTCAATTTTTGTTAGTTTAGGAAAAATTTTTTTAAAAAAATTAAATCTCTCCAGCTCTGAGCCAGGAATCTGGCAAATAGTACCTACTGAATAATGAATAATTCTTCCCTGAATGAGTGATACACTGAGTGTTTCAGGTATTTTTTTGGAAGCTCGATTTATAATAGATTGTGTTTGGACAGAGAGAAGACGTTTGTTTTGTGAGGGAAATGTTGTTGCTTTTGTAATTTCCAGGTTTCAGTGGGCATCCATGCTGCTGTTTCACACTGAGTGGCAGATACGCTGTTGCCACTGGGCAGGAATTGCTTTGTGCCCCAGTACTAGGCAAACTTTTATAAGTATTCCACATGTGTTGGAAAAGAGTATATAATCTTTCTCTCTGCTGGAAGAGTTGGTAAGGTTTCCAGCACTCAGTATCACCTGAGTCCCATTTCACCTTCGGGAGACTTACAACCATGGCCCCGCCTTTGTAAGACCGACCCAGACAATTGAGCACTTTGAAGGGGTGTGGCGATGCCAGATTCCACCGGCTTCTCTCACGTCAGTGCCCAACACATTCCTGGTGTATCTGTTTCTCTGTTTTCCAGTTCAGATTCATTTAACTTCATCACTGGTATTTGTTGTCTAGCATTTCAAGTGTTTTTAGTAAGACAGGGGTCATTTCCTGCCCGATTAAAACGTGTTGCCAACATTCATGGACAGCTTTGTGATGTCCGCATATCAGACAGAGTAGGCAGGAGGACCCTCTTCTCCACGCCCTGAAACCCTGGAAAATGCACGCTAATCCTCAGGCCCTTGTACCAATGTCAGGTTGCCTTTGTTGGGCAGCTGAGTCCTAGGTATGCTAACGTACCCCTGAAAAAGGAGGGCAACACCAGAATTAACATTTAATGGCATCAAAAGCCTGTAGTAGAACTGCAGGCAAGAGAAGACATCCCCTTCTCTTACTGTTAATAGCTTTGTACAACACAGCGTCAGAAACAAAGGATTTCCCTAACGCTAGGGATGGCTCTTCAAAACAGAAATCATTATCCATAATTTTAAAAGGGTGGATTGTTGGTTTGTAAGTTTCAACTACTGAAAATTGCTGAAAGGAAGCACATCGTCTTTTCTTAGTTTTGTGTGAATGTTAGACTGTGAGCTGTATTTGTTAGTTTATAGTCCTATCCCCATTCCCATCCAGAATTCTACTTAAGAAATAGTATTTCATGATTACAATAAATACTTCCTTTCCTATCCCTTCTGCACCATCATAAGGGAGTGTTTTAGTAGAAACAAGAGACTCATTGTTTCTCAGAATTCAAAAGTCAGGCTTTCCTGGTCTCCTGAGTTCACACACATTGTACTTCTCTGCACTGAGTAGAAGGCACCAACCCTCATATTTCTCAGCCTCCACTGTGAGCTGGGCACTGGACAGACATCATTCCATTTCTCCCTCTCAACCGTTAGGCATGTAGTTACCACGACTCATTTCTGGCAGAAGTGAGGAAATGAGACCCACAAAGACTCGTACCCTTACTAATGTCTAAGAATTATTCAACAGGTAGGAAGAGTTAAGACATGAGCCCCATAACTAATACCTTGGCTTCATGAACTATTGAAAATCAGAAAAATTCAAAACTCATTTCCGAAAGCTGACTAGTGATTCCAGGCTTTTGCTAGACAAAAATGGATGGACCTTTAGGTCCTGGCTTTAGCCAGAATTTAAGCCTCTTAACCTTATTACACCATGCTTGATTTTCCTTAACTTTTAACTTCTAAAGAATGGTAGTCTTTTGAAAATCCTTTCTATTTACATGGACTACTTCAGAATGATCAAATCCATAAAATCTTTTTCTTAGGTATTCTAATCCTAAAATGGTCCTCCTTTTGTCCACACTTCAAAGAAAGAGTTTTATAGCGCTAAATATAGGTGACTATTTTAGTGATATAAATATTTTTATTGGTTTAATATTTGCCTCAATATCTTGAGATACAATAATAATAACATAATAAAATAATAACATTCCATATCACAATAACTTCTACAATACCGTGCACGTTTTATTAGATGCTGTAAATGGATTGTCTCAGCACATCGGTGACGTACTGAACAATACTCACTTTTCAGCCAAATATCTAAAGTTAGAAAATTCTTCAAAGTCCCTCTGCTGGTCGGTGGGACTGCAATAATCTGGTCTATCTGACTTTAAGCCTAAATTATTGCTACTCTCGTACATCTTATGAAAGACGATTGGTGAGAACACTTCTATTTTAACATGCTTCGGCTTCTGAACTCAGAGTGGTTATTCCACTCCTATAAGTTTTTGTGACTGTGAAATAAAACATAGATGCAATCCCAATGAATAATTAATAGAAATGCACGGAGAAGCCTAAGAGTAGGTGTTTACCGCCTGTACCTGTGTGTTGCCAGTGGAAGTGTATTCTACATCGCGCTCTGTGCTGTGCTGCCTTTTGGGAGGAGAAAGTGCCCCCCTGACCCAGGAGGCCACTGCTGGAGATTCCGTGACATACCCTACAAAGTTACAGTAGTCCACCCCTTTAGGGGGCGACACTTAATACTCGACAGTGCTCATTCAGTGCTGCTCGCTTTGCTCTTGTCTTTGTTTCACTGAGTCAGTATTTGCCACCTGACATTTGGGGAACCTGGGTGAAGGGTATATAGTAATACTTTTAATATTATTGCCACTTTTGTAAAATCTAAAGTTTTCCCAAAATTAAAAATTAAAGGGAGAGAGAATCATTTCATCTAAGGAAGAAGACAAGGGGGCTTTTTAGTCACTATTTTGCTTTCTAAGAGATCTGCTACCACAGAGAGAGCACTTTGAAAAGCAGACTTGAATACTGTCATGATCAAAAATAGAAATCCCTTTTATCGTCAATTAATAATTTGCCATTTATTTAGCACAAGAAAGAGGGACTTACATCGGCATCTCCATAATAAGCACTTTTGAATAGAGTCTAAAGTGGAAATTCCTTGTATGAGTTTCTCTTCCTAGTAAACTGCATTACATTAAAAAAAAAAGCTAAGTTTCTTCTTTAGTTGTAACATATGTTACATGCTGCAAATCACATGGCTAATTTGTTGGGAGATGAAATTTTTGGCAAGATCAACAATTTGGCATGAATCAAGAGGTGCACATCAGGGGAAGGGTGGTCAGTTGGTGAGGGATGTGGAAAATAAACAAACCGCACCAATTCCCTCTGCCAGGTTCAAGAGTCTAGCCTGACGGGAAGGAGCAGTGCTGAGCTGGATGGCAACG
>PVKM010041005.1:0-13275 GCA_004027735.1 Carollia perspicillata
TTCTGCATTGAGAAACCTGTTTAACCCAGCAGTTAGTTTCTAAACTGATTTGACCGAGAGCTTCCCCTGCTGCATTGCCCCCTCTCCTGCCTGCGGGGCGGCACACCTTGAGAGGCACAACCAGCGCTCTGCAGGAATAACTCGACCCAGGTGGGCCCGGTGGATTCGGGGCAAGCCCGTCTTTCCCCGGGGAAGGCTGCCATTGCCCTTCTGGCCACGATGTTATAGTAGCTGATCTCACCTCCTCCAGGTTTGCTCCCTCCTCCCTGCAACCAGCTTCCCTGTCTTTCTAAGCGCAGATCGGTGCATGCCACTTGTATTCTGACCGTCCTTACAGGGCTCCCGCTTCCTCTGGGCCATGCCCAGACTCCTTGGGTGGTGTTCACTTTGGCTGCAGCCTGAATGCTCCCCACGTCCTTGGCAGCTGCTGCCACCTCCCCACCCGTGTGGGCCCTTGCCGCACAGCTTCGGGTTCTCGGTCCAGTGCCTGAAGGGCCTCCCTTCACCAGGCCAACTCCCACTCAGACTGTGAGCGCCCGCTGATACGTCACCTCTTCTAGGTTTCTCTGACCCACCGCCTTCTCCGCCGTCAGGGCAGCAGCGGTTCTTGCCTCCGAGCTGTCCTGGTGTTTTGGACACATCTCTATCATCACATATATCTCACCGCATCATGCTTATTTATTGATACTTCTGTTTTAATTATTAAAGAAATGTGTAAGAAGTGTATGTCGCAGGGGATCCTCTTTGTGTCAGGAACTATCTTAGGCAAGATATAAAACTTCAATTCAGCAAACACTTCTGAGTGTCCCCTGTGAACAAGGGACCGCCTTCCCTGCCGGATCACAGAGGCGAACACGAGACTCTCACTGTCTGATGGGCACACGAGGAAATACAGCAGCAGCTGCAACGCCCTGTGGCAAGGGTCCACGCAGGTGGTGGTCATTAAGGGCAGGCTTGGCTCATTCTGAGGAGTTGAGATGCCTGAGGGGACGTGTCCCTGAGCAGAGGGGAACATGAAGTGCAGGGCGTCGTGAGCAGTTCAAGTCACAGGACGGGATGAGGTCCTCAGGGGGACCATGTGCAGTGAGCGGGGAGCTGAGTCAAGGATGCCTCTGCCCAAAGAGCAGAGGGGCGGAGGAGGAGTCCAGCAGAGAACAGTGGGCAGGGAGCCAGGCAGGTGGAGCAGGGGCTGTCAGAGCAGGAGTTGTCAGGTGCTGCTGGGATGTCCTACGAAACAGGGACTCGAAGGTCTGGGGGAGTTGGCCCTTAGAAGTGCAGTGGTGGGGAGGGAGCCATTCTGCAGGGTGTTAAAAGGTAAGTGGAAGGGGAGGAAATGTCATGGATCACGGATTTTGAGAAGCTTGGCTATGAAGTCGAGGGAGGGTGACAGCCGCTGGAGGATGTGGGGCGAAAGGGTAGACTCGTTTTTGAGGTGGAAGTGTGCGCGTGCGATGAAGGAGCCAGTACGGAGAGAGACGAGAGCAGTGATGGTGGGGAGATCCCGCGGAGATGCGGCGAGGTGGGAGCCAGAGACCCGCGGCATGTGAAGAAGACACGGTCCCTCTCTCTGGGCCACACAGCCTTGGGGAGGGGGCGGAGGTGGAGCCCTCCCACCGTAGCTCCACCGCGGCTTTGTGCATGGCGTGGTCACTCTGCTGGGGGCAGGGGCTGGGAAAGGAGCCACGAGGATGGCAGGAGAACTGCTCCGCAGGTGAGAACACGGAAACCATGGACAGGAGAAAGCCGGAATACTGAGCCCGAAAAAGGGGAAGCCAAGTGGAAGGAAGCATAATAATTATCGTTAAAAAGATGAAGGACTGTTCTGTTTATGGGGCCTTGGAAAAAACAGAGCCAACAGGTATACGTCAGAAGGACACAAATTTCGGGGCCCCAGAAGGCAGAGAGTTCCAACACTGGGTGGGAAGAGGCCGCCAGCCCCTGGAAGTGATTCTGTGGTTGCTGGAGCTCCACTTGGCAAAGAAGTGGAGGGAGGGATTCCAGCAGGGTGGTGCAGGGGAGGGGGCGAGGGTGGACCCCCGAGGCCCTCCCTTCCCAGGTCCCTCACTGGGAGAGTGCCCTGGTGAGCCCGGCCCTGCAGCCAGACTGGCGGGCTCCTGTGGCTGGCATTCTGGCCCAGCGGGGAAAACTCCCGTCAAGTAACGAGACAGTCACAGGAAGCAGTGACTTCTAAGCAAAAACCCCAGAATAATGTGGCCGCTCAGTCACTGCTCTGACAGCAGTCCCAGGCCAGAAAACACTTCAGGAACAGTTTGGATTTCCTCCTCAATTTCCCTGTTTGTCTGAGTTCCTGGGCAAGCACGCAAATGGCGCCAGAAGTCCCAGTGCCGGGAAGATGACGGTGGCTACATGCTGACCTCTTGACCTCTCCAAGGTCACAGGCCAGTACTCAGTTTTTCCTCTAGGGCACAGCAACTCGCTCCTCAACTTTCTGCTCAGAGAGCCCGCGCAGAAAGGACACCATCAACCCACTAGCTGGTTGGGGAGCATCAGCATTTGAGTTGTCGTGAGGCCACTGGTGTCCTCCCGGAAGCTTCTCTGGTTGGTGTGGCCCATTTTGATGCCTCCATTCAGGTGAACTCCCATAGTACCCGCACCACCCAGTCTGTCATACAATCGTGTGTCAACCTCCTCAGAGTCTAAACTTCCCCTTGCTCATACAACTGGCCAAATTCTAGCTTGAATTGTGACAGTCGGCCAGGGGCGGAAGACAATAAAGTCAGAAAACCCTGCCTGTGTTTGTGGGCTTTGGGGACCAAAGTGAGCCAAAGTCTGGGAGGGGAAGAAAGGGGAGGACTAGATCAAAGCAGGCAGGAGGCAGCGTCCCGGGGGGCGGAGGGACTCTGTCTCACTCACCGTGCAGGGCAGGGCACCTGAGAAGGAGCTTTAACTGGCCCCCTTTCCTGCCCTCAGGACAAATCAGCTTCAGACACCTGTGCTAAAGACCAAGCAGACACGCTGCTGTGTGCCCAGGCCCTACGCTTGCCCAGCCGCTTGCATATCGTTGAACAAATGGAACCGTGTGGCAGAGAGGAGTCCCGCCTGAGGCGTGGCCAGTGGCGCACATCCCACACGACATCACCAGCTCCCCTTGGAGCTGCCCTCTCCTTTTGCAGAGGCCACAGCAGCAAAGCACCTTTCTATCACAGTAGCTCAGGCCATTTCCTTTAGGGTTCAAGTTAACATGGAGGAGGCCATGGTGGGGGGCCTTCCCAGCCAGGCGGGAGGAGCAGGCAGCAGGGGGTCTGTGGTGATAACAAGCCTCAGGTTTTGAAGTCAGATGGGTTTCTGGTGAGTCCGAACTCTTTTCAATTTCTAGCTAGGTGAGTTTGGACAAGTTACTTAACCTTTCTGAGCCTCAGTTCTTGATCCCTAAGGGTTGCTGTGATGATAAAATGCAAAGCGTCCAACACACAGTCGGTGCTCTGTAAAAGTGAGCTGCCAGCTCTTTCCAGGGCAGAGGCCCTGACTTTGAAACCCAGCCCAACGTCCCAGGCCCTCTGACACGGATTCCCCCTCTCAGCCGTGACTGACAGACACTGCAGGCAGGGCCGTTAAGTAGGCCCGTGTTCAATCCACACACACCCAGCGTATGTCTTAGAGTGTATCTCATTTTTGCTCTAGTCGATTGTAAGCTCCTGGAGAACAAAGTTTATTTCTGACCTATCGCTATGTTCAATAAATAACTCAAAGTTGCCTTTATGATGATTTTATGTGTTCATATTACAATCACAGGAAGAACTGAGTTCTTAAGGCCAGGTCTCTTCTTTGTACTGGACACACTATGGATGCACAGGGAAAGCACATGATAAACATATGCTGCATGGAAACTTGGAAAAGGTTTCATGAATTAGAGCAAACAACTGGATAAGTTCCCCCCTCATTTCCTGATGCTTTTATTATTATCTGACTGTGGGGAAATAATTTTCTCTCTGTCTCAGTTTCCTTACCTCTAAAGTGAGAGGATTGGCTCAAATGGGCAGGCATTTCTAGCTCGGGTATTTTAAGACGATGCAAAACCTGCCTGGGGAGGACTGGCGGGCAGCATGAGGTGCGATGCAGACTGACTTACAGGAGATACTCAGCGCACATGAAATCCTGACCAGTGCCGCCTCTGCTGAGGCGGACTCAGGATGTGAACACTCCCTTGAAACGTTGTAATCAGGACTTAGAGCTGACAGCTATGCTTTTTACTATTTTCTAAAATTCAAGTAAAATCTCGAAATTTTCTTTGTAGTCTGGATGCCATGCGCTTGGGGGTTTTCCTTTGTTTATGTCATTTTAAATGTACCAGAAGAAGCTTGAAGCCAAAGAGCCCCTCAGCTACCTCCCTTACCCTCTCCTGGGAGTAGGTTGCACAGGGAAGGGGTGGGGGGCATTGGGGGAACTTGTAGTTTGTAGAGAGACTTGCAAGGGGTGCCTAGCTCTGGTGAATGGAAGGCCCAGGGGACCACTGGCTTTGGATGGTTAAGAAGGAACTGGGAAGTGCCAGACAACTGACCTAGACGCTGGGGAATATTTCCACCACAAAACAAGAAATAATAATTATGTGATGTGATGGAGGTGTTGGCTAGCACTATGGTGGTACTCATACTGCAATGTATTAATGCATCAAATCAACATCTGTATGCCTGAAACTTACACAACGTTGTATGTCAATTACATCTTAATAAAAATAACAAATAAAAAAAGAGGATGCTTTTCTCCCTGCCAGCAGCTAGAGTTTTGAAAGTGGGGGCTGATGGCTGTTCCCTCCAGAGCCCCCCAGCCCTTATGGTGAGGCAGGTGGGGCACTGACCCTGCCCTAGAACAAACTGGAGAGCGAAGACATGAGTATGCCAAGCAGGAGAGTTTCCATAAGACCTTCCCACTTATCAAGCCGGTGTCTGGAGTACGCTGATCTGTCTTTCCTTTCGCGGGAAAAGAACTGAAGGGAGTGTATCCAAGTTGGAGGGTGGGTTCTGGAGTTGGACCACCTGAGCCCACAACTTGGCTCCACCACTTGCTAAAGGTGTGACCTTGGACAAGTTTCCTAACCTCTCTGTGCCTCAGTTTCCTCATCTGCAAAGTGTGCGTTCCTTCAGTGTTTGTTGAGAATCCACACTGTAGGCACTGCTCTGGGTGCTTGAGATGAAGCAGCAGTGAGTCATCAAGACAAAGACCCCTCCCCGGAACTTCTAATTTAGTGGGGTGGGACAGTTATGGTACCCACTTAATAGGACCGTCGTATTAAATGAGTCGGTACCGTGAGCTGCTCTGTTGTCCATAGGAGCCGAGGCCAGCCCAGCGCTCAGTTCTCCAGAAGGTGAAGGGTGCGCTGCTTGTTTGCTTATTTCTTTACTCTTATTATTTAATGCAGGGTACTGTCTTTAGGAAAGAATTGCTGCTTAACTCATAAAAATCCGTCATTTTTTCTAATTACCAAAGAAATGCCTGCTCACAAACAATGTAACAGGATGGAAATGAATGGCTCAGCAAGCCAACACCCCTGAGAATCTTGTGCCCCATCTGTGACCACTGTTGACGGTTTGGTGCATACGCATCCAGGTACTTCTCTCATAACTCATCTTGATGGAATCATTTGTTTTTAGGACTCTTCCCCCGAGTTATCCAACTTTATTGAAAAACAACCTGGCCCTGGCTAGTGTGGCTTAGTTGGTTGGAGTGTCGTCCCATAACCAAAGGGTTGCAGGTTCAGTTCCGGTCAGGGCACATACCTAGGCTGTGAGTTCCATCCCTGGTCTGGGAGCTTACCATCCCCTGTCCGGGCATGTGTGGGAGACGACCAACTGATGTTTCTCTCTCTCTCTCTCTCTGTCCCTCCCCCTTCACCTTTCTCTAAAAGCAATGAAAAAATGTATTTGGTGAGGATTATTTAAAAAAACAGTCTGGTTAAGCCTAATAAAGTGAATGCGGAATAAGATGAGACCGTGTATGTGTGGGTTTCAGCGAGCAGGACACAGACCACACGGAGAGACGGGAGAAGGAGGGCCAACGCGCCACGCCCTCGACGTGACGTCCGGCCTGGAACCACAGAGCCGGGGCTCAGGGATCCCAGTCTTACTCGTCCTCTCCTGCCTCATGAAATGCTCTGTTTCGTCAACAGCAATTCAGGAGGATCTTTCTGAAGAAAACATGTCGGTGTCCCAGTTCCCTTCCGGATAGTCAGGAATAGGGATGGAGGGCAGTAATTTCTGAGGATTTGGGTTTTCTGACGG
Organism: Carollia perspicillata; assembly: GCA_004027735.1. Lineage (NCBI taxonomy): Eukaryota > Metazoa > Chordata > Mammalia > Chiroptera > Phyllostomidae > Carollia > Carollia perspicillata. Next base: position 6,237 of record PVKM010041005.1, read on the forward strand.
TGCCTCGCCCTACCACTAGTGCATGCTGCTGGGTTTCCATGACTGCTTTTCATTTCAGCAGTTTTATTTGGTTCTTTTAAAAATCTGCCTGACATTTTTTTTTGACAGTGTTGGGTAACTTTCCTTTTTTTAAAAAAAAAGATTTTATTTATTTTCAGAGAGAGGGGAAGAGTGAGAGAAAGAGAGGGAGAGAAACATCAATGTGTGGTTGCCTTTCATGTGACCCCAACTGGAGACCTGGCCCACAACCCAGGCATGTGCCCTGACTGGGGATTGAACCGGTGACCCCTTGGTTCACAGGCCGACGCTCGGTCCACTGAGCTGCACCAGCCAGGGCAGGTACTTTCCTTATTACTTAATTCTTTTATACCTTCAAGTAGAGCTGCTTTATAATCTTTCTCAGAATATTCCTTTTTCTTGAGGTTCTAATTGTTTTATTAGTTGTGTATCTGATTTTCCCACATGTGAATTGTTTCCGTGTGGGTTATTATGAATCATGAATTTATTTTCATTGGAGCACTGTTTTTTCCCTCAAGGAATTTCCCACAGTGTGAGTGTGGGAGTGTCTCTACAGGGAAGTTTTACTTTTCCATCTGCTGGATTCTCCAGCCATATCACCAGGAGGGGACATACTCATTTCTTGGGAATTTTTGCACTGTGTGTATATTGTAAATGTGGACTGTAGATTTACATGTGGTGAAGATTTGGTGTTTTGGTTTTTCTTCCAAGAAACATTCCCCACTCCCCAAGTTCCTTGTCATTTCCCTGCTGATGTTGGGGAGCAGAGTCTTTTTCTTCTTCATGGCGGGGGCAGCCATTCAAAGCTCCCAGTTTTCTGCAGCTCTCAGTTCCTGCCTTGTAGAAGTCTCAGCTCCAGACCCTGCCTGGCTGTAGACCCATTTCCAAGCCTGGATGATGAGAAGGAAACAGCCAGGAGAGTGAAAGAACCTTCAAGGCTGGGGCAGGAGGGCTCTGCAGCTCTAACGAAAATGACGAGTCGAAGGAGCAGCTAGAAGGCTGCGTGGCGGGCGCTCAGGCAGTGAGGAGAGGGTGGGAGGGTGAAGTCGTCCAAGGCTCCTTCCAGCTCCAGGAGTGTGAGGGTCTGTGTGTGTAGCCTCTTAATAATTATTGTCAGTGTCAGCCGGTTGATCAGTTGATCGTGCAGCGATTTGGTACGTTTCTATCCTTGGGAAAGTTTCTGCTTTTCATTACTGTGTTGCATAAAAAGCTGTTTGGTTATGCAAGGGGACAGTACTCTCCGAATGCTGGGGCCATAAGGTCCAAACAACACTCAACTAGAACAACTGCAGAAGACACGGGTTTTCCCCTCGACAGGTACACACAGCTATCTCCACCTGGTGGATGTGTGAGCGAAGTTAAACCAATCAGGTTTAGGGGTCGAAGACCAAGTGCTTTTTTAAAAAAATTGAATTTATGGTGGTGACATGGGCTAATAAAATTATGTAGGTTTAATGTGTACAATTCTATAACATATCATCTGTACATGGTGTTGTGTGCTCACCACCCCAAGACCAGGCGTTTGTTAACTGCACTTCCCGGGGACCTGAAGTGGAGATAAGTGACACCCAGTGTTTCCAGGGCTGTTTAGTTTCTGTCCCCCACCCCCACTTAAGGTTAGCACTGGGGAAGACGCATTGGAGGAGACCGGGAAAGGAGCACTGGAATCGTGGGGATGGACGAGTGGGGACCAGGGAAGGCAGTGATGGATGTGCTGGTGCAGAATTCAGCTCAAGCACAGTGCTGTGGGCCGCACCACAGCACTTCTGGAAGGAGAGTGGCTTTGGGAGTTGCCTGAATTAATACTAATAACAGCAAGCACTATTTAAGGGTATACTATTATCCAGGTAAAATATTTAGCATTTTACATGGATTGTCTTAGTGATCCAACATAAGCAACTCTACAAGTTAAGTTTAAAAAAGCATTCTAGGAATGAGGAACTGCATACATGAAACATCGGTGGCTTGTTAGTAAGGGGCAGGCGAGAGGTTCCAGCTCAGACGGTCCAGCCCAGGAGTCTGTCCTTTCAACCACCGTTGTTAGTGGGTGGGGTCTCGATAGGGTCCTCCTTCTCAGGTGAGGTACTCACACTTTAAAAGCTTCCGTTTCCTCATCCTTTAAAATGGTGTTAATAATAGTACCTACCCTCAGCATTGCTGTGAGAATTAAATGAATTGCGTATTAAGTGCTTGTATCAGAGTCTATACATAGTAACAAATTAAGTAAAAGACAGTTATTATTATTATCATTATTAATCCACTGAGGGAAATCAGGAGGAAAAAAGCCCTTCTATTCTTTCACCTTCTCTGCTAGAATCCGGAACTTTTAGGTCTGGGCATGATTTCGCTCCTGTCCTTGATGCCAGGCGATACGATCGGGCTGTGGAGGGAAAATGAAAAGGAAGCAGCCATCTGGCATCACGGACTCCATCTCCCAGTCCGTGAACTTCCCGCAGCACATTCTGGCCTCCGCCCCGAGGCCGGACCTTGACTAAGGAATTGCACGCTCTGTCGGTTGTCCAGGCTGCTTGGCAACGGAGGAAACGAACAGCTCCTAAGGAGCTGAGTGCTGTTTTGCATTTTGCTATAGCCCTCCAGTCCCTTTTGTGACCCAGGACAGATTCCTTGCAGGCAGGAGAGTCTTGTAATCTGGCTTCTATTCTGGAGGGAATGTGCAGGAGCTGGACGGTCAACGATTAACCACAGGAAGCTGAGAGGGGAAAACTATCCTGCTTCTTCAGAGGTCAGGGAAGTTCGAGTGAATCCCAGAATTCCTTTTGAGCTTCCTCAGATGGGGTCGCATTCATAACCTTCAGTCCATTCGAAATGAGAGCTAGCCTGGTGAAGGCTTTTAATCCCTCAACCAGCCAATCAACCACCCACCCTGCTCCCACCCTCACTTAACCACAGGCCCACCATGAATAAGTCACGCTCCCTGCACCACCTGCCCCCAGGAACTACCAGTCAGGTAGAGATGTTACAGAATCATAGGACCTGAGGAAAAACGATTCTCAAAGTCCATACTTTGATCATATGGTACTTGAACATCCCTACAATAGTAGAGACGCAGGCACATGTCTGCCTAATCTCTACTCTGTGAAAAATGAAAGGCCAAAAAAACTTTAAAGAAAAGGTCTAGACAAATACAGAAGAGATGTCACAATGAAGAGCATCATTCATTAACAAATGGATTATACAACCAATAAGTTACTCTATGATTGCAAACTAGGAAAGAATTTCCAGCCAGGTTGGTCAGGGCAGATTTCCTGGGGTTAGAATCTTACGTGGTAGGTGGAAAGCATTTTATTTCTAGCTCGCCTGCTCCACCTCTGCAAATACCTGGGGCTCAGGGAAGCTTGGCTTACTAACCGCTGGCTCAGGTGGCTGAAACCCTTCGTGTTTTTGAGCTCTGATAATCATGACCCTCCGCCTGGGATTTAAAGCCTATCGTAGCCTGCGCCATTCCGACTTAACCTTATTTTAAACCAGCGCACAGTCTTCTCGAGTCTTCTGCGTACTCCTTGCCTTTCCTGTGTTCTTGCTTTTCTCACGATGCATCATCTATATGGAATGTGTTCTTTTTCCCATTGCTCATTCACATTTGAGCCTGAATGAGTAGAGTTTCCATCTCTTCCCAATCATCTCTGATTGCTCCTTTTCTAAATTCCCATTGAGCTGATGCTCAACGCCAAACAGTTGAGACCTTAACTCTTCTTTAATTATCTTCACTTTTTTTGGTCTTTTTGGAAGGTCTATAAGATTCTTGAGGACACAGGCCATGTCTTTTATTTCTTTTTAATCTCATTACGGTGCCTAACAGAGTGTTGGGCATGAGTCATATTTTAAAGTAACTGATCAGATTCCATAGGCTACTCTTGGAAACAAGATCTTGATGGATAGAATCCCTGTGTTTGGTTTCATTTTTCACGCACTTAACTGGACAAATTCTTCTGTGTGCTGTTCTTTTTTTTTTAAAGATTTTATTTCTATTTACTTTTAGAGAGAGGGGAAGAGAGGGAGAGAAACACTGACGTGTGAGAGATACATCAATTGGTTGCCTCTCACATGTCCTCACCTAGGGATCTGGCCTGCAACCCAGGCATGTGTCTTGACCAGGAATCAAACCAGCAACCTTTCAATTTGCAAGCCAGAGCTCAATCCACTGAGTCACAGCCAGGGCTATTCCTTTTTCAAAAAAATCCTCACCTGATGACATTTTTTCATTGTTTTAGAGAGAGAAAAGTAAGGGAAGGGGGAAGGGGGAGGGGAGGGAGAGAAAGATAGTGAGAGAGAGAGAGAGAGAGAGAGAGAGAGAGAGAGAGAGATCAGTTCAAGAGAGAAACATTGACTAGTTGTCTCCCATATGTGCCTGAAACAGGAATTCAATGCCTCCAGACTGGGGATGAAGCCGACAATCTAGGTATGTGCTGCGACCAAGAATCGAACCTGCAACCTTTCTGTCAACATGTAGACATTCCAGGCAACTGAGCCATTCCAGACAGGGCTGTGCATTGTTCTAAGAGCTTACCAAAACATAATGCAGTATAGGTAGTAAAAAAAAAGTCTAGAAGATAAAGAGCTAAATTGCTATATGTCTTTCGATCTGACAATAGGCTGGACTGTCTGCATTCATGATGGCTGCAGGGCCACGGAGTCCGAGTCCACTCATCACCGGTCAACTCATGTACCTCCGGAAAAGATATGGCAAGAGGTGCACAATGACAGCAGTGGAAGCCACTCTGCTGCACAAAGAAACATGACCCAGAAGAAAGGGTGGATGGAAGTATAAGAGGACTCAAGGTATTATATTGGTCTGTAGGATTCTTGGAATCAGTCTTCAGCTCATCAGTACTATACTGTGCCAGATGGCGAAGAAGATGAGCGGGGAGCAGCAGCACCAGCATGTAGCACAAGGCTGAGAGCATGAACACCCTGGCCAGTGCAGGGTCCTCTGGGTAAAACCATTCACTTCCCCTGGCCACTGCCAAGAGCCCCACTACTACTGACGGCTATGGCGCCCTTCATATCGATTTTTTATGATACATTTCTCTGCTTTTATGAGTACCTGTTATTCCTCTCCTGCTGTTCTCGCATTTGCAGAGCACAACCTCCCATAACACTGGCTGCGCCATTCCTTGTGCTTCCCAGGCTGGGTGGGGTGTGGCAGTCTTTACACTGGTGACTCTACAATGAATCGTTCCCCTTGGTATCGTCCCCTTGCATTATCGTCTCCCTCGGAATCCGGTGTGGACCTGCGATTTGCTCTGCCCAGGAGAATGTGCTGGAAGTTACACTTAAGAAGACTGGAAGCTTTCATTTTTGTGTGTCTTGGGAGCTCCGGGCTGCCAAGATTAAAGTTCAGCCACCTTGCTGAGAGAAGAGACGATATGGAGAGATCATGTGAAGAGGGAGAGGAGCCCAGCCTTGCTTCCGTTCTAACTGAGCCCAGCTGCCAGCTAATCTGCCCACTGAAAGCATCTGTACAAGTGACTGCTGGCAAAACCAGCAGAAACACCCAGCTAAGTCAGCTCAGCTTGCAAGGATCAAGAGCAACTAAGGGTGTTAAGTCACAACTGGCTTGCTAGGCAGCAGTAGATAACTGAAGCAGGGGGTGCGCTTTGACCCGACAGACCTGGGGGCAGTGAGCAGTCTTGGAAACTCACCTCCTGGTTCCCAGCTTTGAGCTTTGGTGCTCTGCTTTGTACGAAGTCCTGACAAGTACTCATAGCTGTGCTCCCTGTCCATCTGATCAAGGCACAGGAGAGATAATTCAGCCAGAGATAGAAGATGAAGAGACTCAAAAAGAAGACATTTTCTTGGGGTTAAAATGCAGATGACTAAAAAGAAGTCCGTTTAAAAACAAACAAACAAAAAACTATCATTTCCTTTCTTCTTTATCACTTTTACCTCAGCAGCTTAGCAATCTCTATCTTTAGGGTTTGGGGAGCTAGAGAGAAAGGGGCTGGTTTCCTTTCCCGGTCTGCGTAAAGGCTGACGCTGCTGCTGACAACAAACTTCTGTCCAACCCAGGCCAAGTATCAGACAGAGCCTGGGCTCCAGGTGCAAACTTAAAACAGACCATCCCATCCATTCTACTGTAAGTAACAGAAATGCACGATGTAAGTGGGAATCCAGGGGGAAAACTGGCCCCTCAGGTGCAATGCTCCAGGTCCCACCGTATGGCAGGGAAAGAGCAGGAAGGACAGAACGACTAGTCTTTGCCACGGAAACATTAAGCATTGTCTCGGCCGTGAGCGGGACACTCCCAGTTACCTATCGCTGTGGTTCACAGCTTTACACAGAGATGTCTTCTGTCCTGATGGGTCCTCCTCTGTGGCCAAACTGCAGGAGAGTAACTGGGCCATGATGACTCTTTTTCAGGCCCCCAAAATCTTATGACACATCCCGATGAGTGGGAAGGGGCAAGAAGATGGAGATTTTTATTAGTAGGATGTTTGGAGAGACAAGGTTTGTTGTTTTTGTTTTGTTTTGTTTTTTTTCCCCCCAGGAGTCAGTGTTTCCCAAGATTCTTTCTTAAAATACATTGTGTTTGGCTTTGGGGCTGCTGACTCACTCCCAGGCTGGGCATTCCATCCTGGGGCTACTATATTCCCCAGAGTGCCCGGGGAGACCAGTTCCTTCCCACCTACAGTATCCACGAACATCTGTGTTAGGTTATTAGAGTCTCAAAACAACCAGCTGTCAACCCATCACCTTTTCCCCTTCAGGACACATGACACATTCCTCTCGGCTGACGCATGGCTCTCCCCAAGGGTTTTCCTGCGGGCTGCTTGTATGCCTGTTAGACTACGGATTGAGTTTAATGATAATTTGAAGAGCCTCTTACATCTTCATTTATGTAACCTTCTCACACAAATACCAAGATTCCCCGGTGGGGAATCACAGAACGACTACTGACTCATTGGATAAGCACGGAGCCCTGGAAACAGGAAGCAAAACAGCAAGCTCTCGAAGCCCATTTCATCCCCTTCTCTAGCCACAGGTAGCTCAGCATTGGGGA
>PVKM010041006.1:0-13277 GCA_004027735.1 Carollia perspicillata
GAGACAGAATTTTGGTCAACCTAGAGGGAACATCTAGGCCTCCGTTGTGTTGCAGCTCCAGGCCCAGAAATGCAACAAAACCAAAAGAAGCAACACTTTGATGTCAGGAGAGCAGATACAATGACCAATGGACCCCTACCCTAGTGCCAACTAATCAGTAGAGACCAGGACCCTGATGCTACGCACTCATTTTGGTGAATCAGCATATTAAAGGACACACCTGGAAAGCTGATGAATATTCTACTGAGATCCTCCCTTTATATCCTAAAAGTCCTGCCTTTAGAATACAGATAAAAACCCTTAAGACAAAGGACCCAGTGTGCATTCTCTCCCTCTATAGCACACACACACCTTCTTTCTTAAGGGGTGTATCTTTGCTTTCTTTAGGTGTGTTTCTTTGCTTTCTTTTTTCTAAGCTCTGAGGGTCCCCACAAAACTTGCAACCAGAAGAGCAGTGGGCAGCTGCAGCAGCTCGTCCTCGGCCAACCCCTTGAATCCATCTCCAAGAGCCCTGCTTTTGCCTCTGTGACTTGTTTCCTGAGTCCATGCAGCCCAGCTGGCTCACTTCTTCTGCCTCTGTGACTTTCTTTCTAAAAGGCCAAGGCAGCTTTCTGAGAAGCCTGGGTGAATGCTCTCTTCGAGTGTACTTCTGCTTTGCATGCTAAATGAACCTCCTCTTGCCCTACAGTCCTTGGCTCTGAATTCTTTCTTTGCTGAACTCAAGAACCAAGAGCCAACATCGCTGGTGACATTTGTACATAAACAAGGGCATTTTATGTTTTGTATTCTTATTCTTAGCATTATATTTTTCCTAACATATAAGTTAATACCTCTCCCAAAGTCTGTGAGGAAATGTTTTTTTACCTCAAAAGTATCAAATCTAAGGACATCACCCAGTCTACCCAATTTCTATGTGAAGTTTAAATTCTAGTGTTAATACCAGTAGAAGTTTTCTACCCTTACCTGTAATGTTTAATCTCCCTGGGCTCAAATTTAAAATATTCTAAATTCTCCTCATCTTATTTTTCTAATGTAGCACTAAGAATTGTGCACAAAGATCCTTTTTATCCCTAAAGACAATAATTTTCTTTTTTTTTAAACAGGGTGATTTTATTTTTTTAAAGATTTTATTTATTTATCTTTAGAGAGGAAGGGAAGGAGAGAGGGAGAGAAATATCAATGTACAGTTGCCTCTCGTTCATCCTCCACTGGGATCTGGCCCATAACCGAGGCATGTGCCCTGACTGGGAATCAAACCACGATCCTTTGGTTCGCAGGCCCACGCGCAATCCACTGAGCTACACCATCCAGGTCGACAATAATTTTCTTTGACTGAACGGTAGTCATTTCCTACCTAACAGGAGAAACTAATACTAACCAGCACTTCATAGGAATAGTAATCTATTAAGCCTGAGATTAATTAGAATCTGAACTCTGAGTTTGCAATCAGTATAAACTGACCAAAGAGTCCAGGCCAGTAGAATCTGGAAACCTACCTAATTGAGTAAAAATCAAACTGACCACTTTAACTAACAAACATCAAAAATCACAGCTCTCTGTGGAATTTTGCACAACTTGAACATGAGTACATTGAAGCAAAGATTCACAGGAATTAGCAAATTAACTCTCACAATGGGCCTTTTCTTAGTGTAGCACAAAAGTTCTTTTTAAAAGTTCATAGCATCTTCTTAATTGTGTTGTTAAAAAGAGCACACACCAAAATATGGAAAATAAAATTTAGCGAAGAGTTCATTGAAAAGAGTAAATGATGCAGATATAACATGTTTTATTCCCAGAGAAAGGGATGAGAACTGGTACCCAGCTGCAGTCCTGCACAGATAAAGGACGTCTGCAGAATGGCGGTGATGCCGGTGACCACCTCCCTAGGCCAGGCCTACAGGAATTACGGCGCACCCCGCTTATTTTCCGGTGGGTACGGAAAAAAGGGGATGTGCGGCCCCAGCCAACACTGGTTATGTTCTTTTATTCAGTCTTTGCTTTGCCAATATGATGATGTCCTAATAGCATAAAGGCTATTTTAGAATCTCAGCCAAGAAGAGAAGAGTAAGTTGATTAGCTTCAGCCTGCAGAGCAGAGGATATCTCTGTGTTTGTGTGCTTCTTTTTAATTATTATTTTTAAATTCCATTTCCCATTTTAAAGTCAGAAGTGTAAATGCTTAGCACATTTGTATTATTTCCAAAACAAAATGCTCTCTTAGACCCATGAGTTTCAAGCCTTTCTATTTGTTGATGTTAGATCTGTCTTTATTAAAGAGCTAATCATTTTCCATCAAGTAGATATAAAAGCCTGATCATCTTTTTATACCAGTGTATATGTTTTTTAATCCATGTCTGCTATTTATGAGATAGAGCTGATGTGGCCCCAAATGGATCAAAATTATAAGGGTGATTGGTTTTTTATTAATATAGGCACCTTCTGTATTTTTTCACTGACTTCCAGAAAACATACTCATCAATTTTTTTGCAAAATGATTTAGCTCTGCAGAATACATTGGAGCTCAGCAGGGGTTTATGGGAGTGTTGACTGGACGAAGGCAAGATGACTCTTAAGTGACTCAGGGATATAAACTGTAACAGCGTAGTGATAACTATGTGATAACTATGGTTTATCACCATAAACAACCACTACTGTGTCTTGAACAACCAGTTTGCTCCGTGCCCCACCACTGGCTCTTACCAATTCCTCGCAACAACCAAGTTAACCCATTTCACAGATCAGGAAATTGGGACCCAAAGAAGTTAAGTAACCTCCCCAAGCTCTCAAAGCTGGTAACGAGCAAAGCCTGGGTTTGACTTGGCTCAGCACAATGCTGGGTTCCTAGACACCGCTCCACATCGCCTTTACAGGTCAGATGCTGTGTTCTCCATCAGAATCATTTGGGGAGACTTTTAAAATACTGATAAATCATTTCTTCAAGATAAACAAAGAACATCACTATCTTTTTAAAGCCCCTGAGAGGATTTTAGTGTGAATCCACGGTTGAAAATAACTGGATTAACAAATGCCAAGGTTTTTTTTTCTTAAGAAATATGAGTCTTCATAGATGGAGAGCAGATGACAGCTAGTGGAGGGGAGGTTTGGGGGGAGAGGGATTGAACAAGAAGGAAAAAGGACTCATGGACATGGACAACAGTGTGGTGACTGCAGGGGAGGTGGGGGGTAGATCTAAGGGGACTAAATGGTAATGGGGAAAAATACAATAAAGATTAAATTGAAAATACATGAATCTTTCTCTAAGCAGTGCAAGAACAACAAAAACTCAAATTGCTTATCTAGAACAGAAACACTAGGTGGGGACATATATCTACACTGATACCAACAGACCACCCTTATTTCCCCCAACCTGCTCCTGCCTCACAGGAAGATCCCACGTGGCATCTTAGTACTGAAATAGACCCAGGAAACTGTGTAACCCTCACCCTCCAGCCGCGAGTGAGGAGCCCAGAAAAGAAACAGCTTTGCCCAATGTCTCACAACAGCAGTAAAGGCAGAATGAGAGCTGGAGTCTCCTGTGCCCTATTTCAGTGCTCCTTTCACAGAAAAATTTTGGAAGCAGTAGGAACACAACTGGGACAAGGAGTCAACCAAGGCATCTGAAGAGAATTTCAAGAACCAGGGAGAGCAAAGGAAAGAAAAAAGTGGTAACAGAATGAGAAAGAATAGCCACAATCTGCAAATGATAAGTACATGAGAAGGAATACATAATAAACAATAGAACTGGCCCGAGAAAAATTCAATACAGAGAACTAGGCATTGCGATGCTGTATCAGCAAAACAAGGGAAAATATAAGAGAATCACCACCCTTCCGTTCAGCTTTGGGGAGCATGCTAAAGCCTAAAGTACTTTCAAAATAGAAAGTCATACGAAAGCATAAACTGTAGGAAAGTCACCTGACAGGGAGGCAGGGGCTGCCAGAAACTCCCAAACCTGTATCATCTACTACCATTGCCACTCAAAGTGGAGTTTGTGGATCAGCTATTTCAACATCACCTGGGAACTGTTAAAAATGCAGTATCTGGGTGCCTTATCCCCACCTGCTAAACCAAAACCTGCATTTTAATAAGAGCCCCTCAAGATTAAGATGCGTATACAAATTTAAGAAGCCCTGGCTCTACTATAAGAACAACATTGAGGAATTAATACAAAAAGCCATTACAGGCAGAAAGCAGTACTAGAGAACTAGGTAGAATTCAATCTGACTAATTAAATTATTTGTTAATGCACCTCACTATGATAGACCCTGAGTTGGGTGTTTTGACTTGGAAGTAGGTGCTTGAGGTTAGGCATGGTTGCCATGGTGCCTTTAGGGGTGAATGCAAAAAGCACATATATGCGAGGAGGACCATGACTTGTGTCCCAAGAGGACGTCAAGCAAAATGGTTTGGAGGAGCAAAAACTTAATTTGGAGGGAGATCAGGAAGCATGTAGCAATTGCACTGACTCTGAGAGGCAGAAATGATTATGGGAAAGTGGGAGGGCCTATTTCAGGCAGAGGGAACAGCACAAGCAAAGATGCAGAACTCAGAGGCCTGCTGTGTGTTCAAGGAACACTGCCTTCAGCCTAGAGCAGTGTTTTTTTTCATTGTTTCATGCAGATTCATGATTCTGTGATGTTGCTCCAGAGACTACTAACTGTATGGAGGGAAGGCTGATGGAATTGCTGGGGCCCCGGTTCAACCACATGAGATTATATTTTAACAGTGGATTCCACTAGTGACAAATAAAATTAGAAACCTACCACTGAGCCAATACACAGGTACTCCTAAAATTATTACCTACAGCTGTGTCTGGCATGTAGCAGGCACACAAATATCCATTGAATAAATTAACAAGCGAGTCAATGAGTCTATGAGATCAAAGTAAAAAATGTGCAACTACTTGGGGGCTGGACTGCCACGGGTCTTAAACATCAGGAGAGATTTTTACGGCATTTGGTAGGGCACTGGGGGAAAGTTTGTTAGCCAGTGACTGAGCTTGGCTCTGCTTTAAGAAGCTTATTCTGCAAACCAAGTGTAAATGGACTGGAAATGAGAGAGACTGGGGACGGGAAACTAGTAGGGAAGACACCATGGTAGTCTCTAAAGAGCCTGAACAAAGACATCGCGAAGGGAATAAAAAAATGAAAAAGCAGGCATCATGAGGCGTCGTGGGAATAGAGTCTTTTAGAATTTACCTGTGCAGTATAGGTGGAAAGCAAAGATATTGGGAAGGTCCTGGGTGACTGGGAGAAATACAGAAATTAACAGTCATTCCTGTTCATGGAAAGAGAAAGATGTTGATTACAGTTTAGAAATGCTAGATTTGAAGTCCCCGAGAGGAGTAATATAGAGCCATCTTGTAGGTGGTTCAAAATGTCAGCATGAAATTTAGGAAGGAAAGTCGAGATAAAGATGTTACTTTAGGAAAACATCTAGCACTCATAAAAGGACATCAGGGAATGAAAAGTAACATGCAAAAAAAAGCAACAAAAAATCATCTATAAAGCAAAGAGGATAAAGAGAAATACACAGAATTTAGAAATGGACAAGAAAAGGAAGAATAACAAGACCATATTGAGACAGATGGGGAACAGAGACAGGAGCAGGGAGGTAGTAAAATAGAGACAGTGAAATGGTGGGTTGGGTGAGGCATGTCACAGTAAAATCCTAGAAGCAAATAAAAAGCAGTGGGAAATTGGGACAAACACACTCATTGTTCTTTAAAAAAAAAAAACAAACTTTATTTATTTATCTTTTAGAGGGGAAGAGAAGGAGGGAAGGAGAGAAGGAGAGAAATATCAATGTACGGATGCCTCTCATGGGTACCCTGCTGGGACCTGGCCTGCAACCCAGGCATGTGCCCTGACTGGGAATCAAACCGCAGTTGTTTGGTTCTCAGGCCCGCGCTCAATCCACGGATCTACACCAGCCAGGGCACGTTCATTGTTCTTTAAATGTTTGAAGACATAGGATCTTATAGAAACAGGAGACAACCAATTTTGCTTTTTATTTCTTTTTGAAGATTTTTGCAATAAAGTAGTCATGCCTGTGAGAAGTAAACTAATTGCTTGTATTTTTAACTATACATTGTTGTTTAAAAACCAAGCAATAATATCTCCAAGTTCAGCTTGAAGAAAAAAAGTCTAAAGAGTGGGGGGTGGGCAGTTCAAGGTTTAAGATTCTTTTCTCCTTCCTGTTAGAAGCCCCTGTTAGAAGCATTATTCTATGCAGACGTCTCCCCTTTTAGAGTTGCACTTGTTTTGCAGGAATTTTATTTTCTGTCTGAGCCAGGTCACTGGACTAAGAAAAAAGATTCTGAAAACACTCGATATACTTTGATAGATCCTCATGTAATAATTACACTCAGAAAGGTATCCTCCGACTGGCCTCAGGTCTCACTAACTGGCCATGTTTGGGTGACAATTCCTTCTCTGGCTTAATTGTAGAGGAGACTCCTTCCTGGGTTTCTTGTCTACCTCAGTTGAGGAAGGAAACATCAAGTTCACTGTTCTATTATTGCTCTGGGAATCTGTTTATTGGTCAAATGCTATAAAATATCATCAACATTTTTTTCTATAGATGCTTCTTAGTGGTTATTAAACTGATATGAAAAGGTCATTACTCAGGTAATGTAAAATAATAGAATGCAAACGAAGTACATAAGGAATGATACTGCAAAATATTTATATCACTAGGATGACTCCAGAGAAGGCAGTAATTTTTCCTTTGTTAGGAAAATTCACCTTCTCAAAAAATTTTTACTACAAATATGAGAGGTCAAGGAGAGCTAAAAGAATAACTATTAGATTTGTGGTTTTCATTCCAAGCTTCCTCCAATCACTTTTACAAATCCACAAATACATGATTTATGGGGATATAGAATTTGAACTACAACACACACGTTGAGCAAATAAACATTTTCCCACCTTAAAACCCTCAAGCAACAACAGAACTTGCAATGCAGTATTTGCATGCTCGGGACATTTATCTAATACATGGAATGGATGGTCCATACTCAATGGACCATCAAACGTATGACATCAAAATAAACTGAAAAGACTCTGAAAACCGGTGAAATTGGGCCGTGAAATATTTCAGGAAATTCTTCCAAGCCAAAACCTTAAACTTTATCTAAGATGTAGCTTATTGACTTTATGAAAAGCCTCCTTTTTAATTTGATAAATGCATTTCCTACAGCTTCATGCATTGTTCTGAAGCTGCCAGTCTCCAAGCTTTAGGCTGGACTCCATAAAACAAATGTTTTATGTCTTCTTTCTGAGCATCTCTTGCTACATCTTAACAAAGTTTGCATTCACCTTGGTGTGATGCTCCCGAGCAACGCAAAACCAAAGGGAACTGCTCACCACATCTCTGCAAGAAAATGAAAACAACATTCGCTAAGCCAAGAACTTCCGAGAGCATTCCAAAACTGTGTTTCCTTTGTACCCATGGGGGTAGGGGGCTCGATGGCGATTTACTTTCCTTGGAGGACAACAACACTCCCCATCCGCCTTCACCATAAAAAATGTTTGTCCTCCGGAGCCTAGGGAAGCATCGTCCTGCCAGTTCTCCCCACCGGCCCCCGCAAATGACAGGGGCGAAACAGATGGTCCTCCCCTTCCCTTCTCCTTGTCCCTTCCGCAGTCCCACAGCGTCCTTCCATTCTGCGCTGACATCTTCACCCAGCGCGGGGTAGCCTAGACCCCCCTCAGGGATCCCAGCAGCTGCAAACTTTGGAACATTCTTTCTGCCTCACCGCCCCCGTTTTACCTTCAATTCAGCAGCAGAGCTCTCTCAGGACCCCAAGCGTCGACTACTACCTTCCTCCCACACCCTCTTACCCCAAATACCCGTTTATTTCCCTATCATGACCAGAGAGACGTCCAGCCCCAAACTTCCTAGTCCAGGTGGCGGAGGCACTGCGGCTAACCACAGAGAGGCACTCTCCTTGTCCTTTCCCCGTCTCCATCCGTCCTTGGGAATCAGAGCCCAGGAGCCCACAGTGGGGACTCCTCCACTCCTCTGGCTTCCACGACCTACTCCTAACTCCGGGGGTTCACAGGAACCCCACAGCTCCGGCAAGCGGCAGCTGGGCGTCCTCCTCTACAAGTGGGACCGCGGGACAAAGTGGAAACTCCATCGGGAGGGAGACTCAGGCCATTCCCTGGGGCGGCGCATCCAGGTGCCCGCTCGCCCAGAGCAGGAGGGCGGGCAATGGGCGCTGGTACTCGGGCACGGGAGTGGACTGGGCTGGGCGCCCAGAGCTTACCTCGGTGCGCGGGCCGTTGGAGCGTGGGGCAGGGGTTCCTCCAGCCCAGCGAGAAGCTTTTGCTCGCGCTCCGGCGGCTGCGGCGGTCCGGCCGGTGCTGCGCTGTGGTTTCGCGCAGACGCTCTCCCGCGATCTGCGGCAGCCCGGGCGGTGGCGGAGGCGGCGGCGGCGGCAGAGTCGGTGGCAGCTCGGCGATCGCGAACGAGCTAACTCCTGCGGACTCCGGGCTGTGTTGCGGGACAGCGGCCTCAGCACTGAGCGCCTGCGCACCCTCCCGGCCCAGGTGAGGGGCGTGTGCCTGCGGCCGGCTGGGCGCGCCCGGCCAGGGGTTGCGCCCGGGCCCAGCCCAACAGCCCGCCCGCCCAGCCCACTGACCTGGCTGAGATCCCCGGGGCTTAGACAAGCCAATGCCACTCCCGCGCGCCAAAGCTGGCGACGGTTTACCAGGCAGGGACTTGCGAGGCACACACACTGTGGTGAATTAAACTAGACCGTTCGGGGGCTCGTTGACACTGCAGAGTCTCCCGCAGCATCGCCGCCTTTAAATCCCGCCTTTCCAGGCGTGCGCGCACAGCGAGCGAGAGGAGGCTACGTCCCGACCTGGGGGTCCTTGCGGTCTTCTGCCTCCTCCCGGCTCCGGCCTCGGATAAAATTCTTGACAATAGCAAAGGTCCCCAAACAGGGATACCAAGAGGCGCAGTGGAGCGGATCTTTTAAATACTTGTCAAGCCAGAGTGAAACTCTTCTTGGAGGTCGTCTGACCGATTATTTGTTTTTCCTCTTTAATCGGCTTTCGGCTGGAGGACCACCTGGAGCAGCCTCGGCATTTTTGGCGGAGCCGGGAAGGCTCGCCGCGCTAAAGGCAACGCCTCGCTGGGATCGAAAGCCTCGTGGGTGGGGGCTCCTGCTCCTCCGGATTTCTTTTCCGTGTTTAAGTTTTCAAAACTAAAACATGTCTTCGGTTACCCTGATGTAGGGCATCTTCTGAAAACAGTGCAAACATAGCCAAGGTGCTGAGTTCTGAAAGGGGAGCGCTTCGAAAGAAAACATTTAAAGGGAAAGAAAAAATAATTTTCGAAGAGCGGTTTTCTGAGATTACTTTGGCTGGAGAAGTGCAAGAGTAATAAAGGACAAGAGAGCTATGTTAGCAGTGTTTGGGTTTTTTGGAGGGGTTGAGTAGATGATTTAAAAATATTACTCTTTAGGTTTTGTCTCAGATGATTGACACTAACTCCATTAATAATTAATCCAGCAGCTGTTAATGCCTTGGCATAATCGTCCAGAGTAAATATTTTAGTGTCCAGCCAAAGCCAGTGCTGTTCTCCAAGGTGGGCTTGAGATCAAACACACATGCACACCATCCTATAGCTTTCAAAAGTGAGTTAATTACTCACCTTGGAATTTAGGGTTGTGGCAGGCACCCGCACACCTGAGCTACCAGGTGAGAAGGAGCATTAATCTGACCAATAATTTCTGTATTTGTAGAATTCTAAATATCTTCACATCCAGGTAGGCATTCTCACTGACTCATTACTAAGCATGGACACTTATTGTTATAATTATTCTTAAAAATGTACTCTACTTGAAATTGCTACAGGAAGCAAGCACCAAAATGAAATCCTCACCCAGAAGAACATGAGCTATAATAAATAGCTTAAGCTATCTTTTACAAAATTATGGCCTTAAGGCAGGGGTGTCAAACTCATTTTCAACTGGGGCCACTTCAGCCTCCCAGTTGCCTTCAAAGGGCTGAATGTAGAGCTTCTTGCCCCTAGTTAAAGAGTAGTTACATTTATACAGTCCTAAAATTACATTTGGCCCTTTGAAGGCAACCAAGAGGCTGATGTGGCCCCAGTTGAAAATGAGTTTGACACCCCTCCCTTAAGATCTCTTCCCATCAGTAAAGGTTATTTTGAAAAGAAGTCTTTTGTGTGTCCCTGAAGACCAGTAAGGTGGGATTCTGGTGGACTAGGATAGGCAGGAAATTCCAGAGGCAAAGCCTTCCATGAGAAAAATACCCAGCTTCCAGCACCCTACACTTCAGAATTGGCAACAGTGTGGTTGTTACTGAGCTCGGTATCAACCGAGCTCATACTCGGTAAGTATTGGTATCTCCAGGTACCTGAGATGCAGAATATGGGAGAGGGCCTCTTAAAGCATCAACTCAACACCTTGGATTGCACTTGGAGGTAAATGAGTAACCTCTGCAGAGTGGAGCACCTGTGAGAAGTGTTCCCTGTGGCTTGCACAATTAAGCAGCATGTGCATTTTATTATGTCCTGCAAAGTGCAGCTATATCCCTCTCTCCTTGCTATTTTTAATCATCTATGCTAGAGATTAATTCGAGGACTGCTTTCCTAACAACAGCTGGAAAAAATATTAAATACGTGCAGACAACTCCCAGTTTTCCCCATGGCATAACTAAGAACTATGCCTTCGTGTCCTTAGCCAAGTGAAATTAAGGCCTCTGGAAGGAGTGTCTTCATTCTAAGGACACTTCAGCATGGATTCAACATTAAATTAGAAACTACAGGATTGAAATGTATAGGGGAAAAGGTCAGCTTTCTTTAGACTTTCTGATTGCAAATGTGTGCCTATTGGGTAATTGGCATTGCTTGTGCCTTTCCAGTGCTATCTAATGTAAGGAGTCCTCTTGTGCTCAAGCCCTCCCACCACAACTTTTCCTAGAACCATTATTGTTCATTCCTAGAAAGAGTGGAGTAAATCACCTTGAGACCTTTCAGCCTCAGGTGAGGAGCTTTGGGAGGGCAGCTGGGTTAGCAACACAGAGGGATCATACAGCAAAGAGAGGTCCCTAAACATGGAGGAGGAACACAGCAGAAAAAGGTTAATGTAAGCCCTTTTCTATTATTCGTGTTTGAGGTGTGCAGTGCCTTGGTTCCTAAACATTGATTATCATAGGCAGACAAACTGCTTTTAACTATGTCCATAAATTCAACTTCCAGTGAATAAAGAACCTGGTAGTAACAAGAACAATGTCAACAAATGTAAAGCTTTGATAAATCAGTTTTACTCAAGGAGAAATGGGTGAGAGCTACACAGTAAAATGCTATGCACAAGGCCTGAAGGACATTTGCGATTGCTCTGCAGGCATCAGTAATGCTCTGGTACCGAGCTGGAGGCCATATTTTGAATACTACTCTTAACAGTGGAAGACAACTAAGAATGGTAGACTCAAATTCCAAATTCAGCTGTCAGCTTTAAGCCATTTGCATTTGTAAGGTGGGACTAATTATATCAGACTGGTCTCGAGGATTACCATAATATTCAAAAGACCAGTGGCGTATGAAACACTTTGGAAACTACATAGGAATACTGGTACCATTGGTTGATAATCGTCCTGCTCATATTTTGCCTTTTTTCCATTGCTTTTGAGATTTTTGTAAACTTTTCCTCAGAGTGTCTTATAGTTCCTGTTCAGTTCTCCAAAAATTTCCACTAGGAATCTTTCCTGATAACTCTGCTTTTGGATGGCTGCAACATCATGTAATAGGAAAGGCATGAGTTCTAGAGTTAGATGAACAGTCCTTGAGCTCTCACTTAGCATTTACTCACTACCTGAGTGGTATTCTTCATTCCCTCTAACCTTCAGTTTCCTCATCTGTAATATGGGAAATAAATACACTGTCTTCATAGGGATAACCCAAGGACCAAAGCAAATGGGAAAATAATTTTACAAACTGTAAAAGATCTGACAAATGTTCATTGTAATTTAATAATTACTTGGGAAGTAAATAGGTTTATTTCCATATTGAATAACAAAGTCTAAAGTCTCTTTGAAATACAAATGAAATGATGTCTGGAACTTTTCCAGCAACTTAGAACTAAATGGAAGATAGTATAACATTTTTTCCAGAGGCTACTAAATTATAGTTGTTTAAAAGGGGGCAGGGCCCTGGCCAGGTGGTCTCGCTGGTTGGGGCATCATCCCATACACCAAAAGGTTGTGAGTTCCATCCCAGGTCAAGGCACAGACCTAGGTTGTGCGTTCGATCCCCAGTCGGGGCACATTCAGCAGGCAACCATCAATGTTTCTCCCTCACATCGATGTTTTTCTCTCTCCCTTCCCCTCTCTAAAAAAGATCAATAAACATATCTTCAGGTGAAGATTTAAAAATAATAAATTAAAAATTAATAATTAAAAGAGGGCATGAATGTTGCAAATAGTAGAAAAATTTTTATTTCAATTTTCACATATTATGAGAAATTAATGAATTAAGTGTTTTGGTGACATTTGTTCTTAAAAGCCCCAACTCAAATTTAGCAAAAAATTTTATATTTGCTCAAAACTACTGATATTATTGTATGGATGTCTGCCTACTCAAAATGATTAATGATGAATTAAAACACAAATGTTGAGTGTTTTTTGATGAGGTAGTTTTTATTATTATTTTCTCATTAGTGTGAGGGAAAAATAATGAGATAATCCTTTAAGGCTTATGAGTTGGTTTTATGAGCCTAGAGATTTATGTCTAAAAAAGTCAATATGAAAAAATGTAGGAAGTTTTAAATGGAAATCTTAAGGTTATTTCTGAATTATCAATTACTGTTTTACACTTGTCCCATATTAACTGTATTATCTTTTATATCAAGCTGATATAAAAGCTTGGAAGAAGCAGGGATGTCAGACACATCGCTAAATCCCAGGCTTAATTGAGGAGCTATGCTAGTTTGTTTGTTTTTTTCCTCCTGTCTTAGGGGAGTGTTTTTATGTGAATCACTAGTATTCTGTGAAAAAGAATTGTCCTCTTGGCCTACAATTATTTTTGTAACTAGAGATTGAATTCCCTTTTATCTTCCTTTCTAATTTGAATACTCTTAGCAGAGAAAAGCCTTGTATTTAAATTCCTCGCTCACTAATATGTGTCTAATATGTGGAGTGAGTACATTATGATCTCTTTATTTTGATACTTTAATTATTCAAGTAGTTTTCCCAAGTGTGACCAAGATCTGTTTGCTTTCATCCTTTCCTCAAAAGTTTATTT
>PVKM010041007.1:0-13273 GCA_004027735.1 Carollia perspicillata
GAATGGATCAGGGAACTAAGCAAGAGAGTCAACAGTGATGACACCCCTCCTATCTCCAGAGAACAGAATTAAGTTTGTTTACTTACAGTCTTTAGCCTTTACATCAGTCACTCAGTGAACCACAAGTACCAAATAGAGGACTTCTTCCACCAGGGAACCCAGACAGAGTTCTGCAGGGGGTACTCAAGAGCAGGAAAATTTTAGTTTCAGGTCATTCTGCAGTAAGAATAGGGAAGCAGGGGTCTAGGGCTCCAAAGGGAAAGTGGGCAATTCACAGGTAGATGAGAAAGAGCAAATGTTTTGGAAAGTGAAATCAACTGGACACTGAAGGGAGTCTAGCAGATTTTCGCTTGGTCCCTCCCTGTCTGCCACACTTAGCATGTTATGGTAACATGATAGCTCTCTTGCTGAAGCAGGTTTTTCTATCTGACTCTTTGCAGGCAGGTGGGGGTAGATAGAAAGCTCTTCTTGGGTTTGTTGGGGTTTAATTTTCTTCAACTTGAAATAATTTGCATGCCATGGTGGTGCATGTTGTGGAAATTCATTCTGAACCCCTAAATTAATAAGCTTGTACAAAATTACTAGAGTGAATTAGATTAGTGGTGCATGCTAGGGATAAATAGTATGGAAGATCTAGAACAACAGAGAGTCATTATTTCTAGTTCTGGTCAATAGAAGTAATTGCAACTCGATAGAGGCATATCACAGAGATATTGCAAGTTTCATTCCAGACCACCACAATGAAGCGAGTCACATGATTTTTTTGGTTTTGCATTGCATATAAAACTTATGTTTATACTATGCTGTGGTCTGTTGAATGCGCAATATCATTTTTCTAAAAAATGTACTGCACATACCTTAATTGTAAATAATTTATTGCTAAAAATGCTAACCATCATCTGAGCCTTTGGCAAGACTTAATCTTTTTGCTGGTGGCGAAACTTACGTCAGTGTTGATAGCTGTTGATTGATCAGGGTGATGGTGGGAGGCAATTCACAAGGAGATGGAAGAACAAAGGTTTGCTAAACAGATGTTTGTGGGCACTCTTTAACAATGGGGCCTAGAGAAGATTTGAATCAAATGGGCCTTGCTTGCTAGATTCTTCTCTTTCTATTACACTTCCTTCATACGAAACTACAATTATCAATGATAACAGCTCCCTTCCTGGATCAGCTTCTTCATCTAAATTCCTGTAAAAGGGTAAGAGGAAGGGTCAAAGATTCTTTCCAAGTCTTTGATTTTTAAAGAATAATCAGCCTAAAATAATCAATTTCCTAAAAGGCACATTTTGAGATGGTAAACTCTGCTTCCTCTCTTATTTTCCATGTTTTCATTCTGTTTCTGCATCCTTATGTAACAGAATAAGCCTGAAGTAGCAGTTCGGAAATTTGGAGTTTACTATCGTGTCTCTTATTCATTAGTCATGTGATTTTATTGAAACCACCTATGCCCATTGCAGTTCATTTTTTTCTGTAAAATGAGAGAGAACACCTAAACAAATTTCACTGAACCTTGTAAATCTTCTCTAAGGAGAGTCCCTTAATACTATCTCAATTGTATTTTAGTTCTATAATTACATGATACATAGGAATGAAGAAAAATTATTAATTTAGAAATGTCAAGAAATATTCTTCAAATATTTTTGTCATGAATCTTGGATATATTTTGACCAATGTAATGAAATTAAAGATGCTGATTTCAAAATGTGGAATAAAACCTTTGATTTCATATAAAATAAAGTAGTCTGAAATAAGGTAAAAAATGAAATTTTTGAAATACACATGGGTATAAGAAAACATCTTAAATAATTTTCTGTCAACTGATATTTTAGTACATGAAATGCATATTAAATACAGCTTTACTTTAAAAATGGTAATAGCTTACTTGAAATATTTATTGTTATACCTCTATCTTGCTATTTTTAAATACATATTTTCAATAAGAGAAATTAATGTTGCAAATTTTAAGCCCTTTATTTAAGAAAAGTCACTTTAAAAGAAACAGCAGAGATTAAAAAGGGAGCTGACTCTTCAAAAATTCTAAAAAGATTATTACAAAAGCCAAAATTCTAAGAATATTAATACAAAAATAAACCTAAAGACAAGCATCTGAAACCAAGGGCATGGAGAGGACTGGCTTATCTTTAAGGTACCTGGGGCTGAGGAAAGGGCAAGGAGCTCTCAGTCTCGAGCGGCAGATTTGTACCGTGCAAGGGTATTTTTTGAGCAATGAAAGGTGACTGTTTAACAGGAAGCACAGTGCAATCTGTCTTCAGTGACTACGTCAGCCCCGCAAGTTTTGCTCACTCCCTTCTCTCAAATAAAGGTCATTTTGCTCACTCTTTCCTCTTTCTCTCAGATCCTTCATTTCACTGACAGCCCATCTATTGTATATGGAAGTTTTATTCTGTTAAAAAAAAACTCAACTGAATAAATATGAAAATCTAATTGGCTTTTGAAAGCGATTCATAAATAAGATGACATCCCATCTAGAAACCAAAAGAATGCTCCAAGGAATTGTACAAAAGGGTAGGTTTTTATAGGAAGAAGGTAGAAGGGCGCTATTAACAAAGGGAAAAAAAAGGATTATTTTTGGCCATGACACCTTTTTTAAGGGGAACCAAATGGCAAAGGTTTTATTCTGCAGATTGCCTCTTCTGTCTATGGGGTCGAGGGAGAGGAGGTGAGAAGGAGGGTGAAAGTCCAAGTGACAGATTACCTTACTGGGGTATACCCAGAAAACTCCAGGTTGATGGATAAGATTATATTTCTGGGAAAGGTCGAAAGCGTACTTAGGGCAGGTATTAAATCTAGACTTGGAATCATGGGCTTTTAGCACAAGTGACACCCTTTGGGGCTGTGGGTCTTTATTTAAGGCTTCTTTGACCTTAATTCAGCCCTCTTTAGTTCCAATTGTCAAGGACCAGTTATCACAATCATTGGTTCTCATTAGGTTAAATAAATGAACGCTAGGCAATTTCACAGTCACAGCTCCTATTTGCCTTTTGTTAAGTCAAAATGTTGCCATTCCAGAGAGCCTTTTCTATTTTTCTGATTTCCTTAAAAACAAGTGACATATGTCAATTCTTAAGAAAATGCACATAAAAATTGCTAAGAGGGTAACCAATCACATGCAAACCAACCATTCAGAAATGGGCACGATCAATGTCTGGATGAAGATAATACTCCAGCTTATCTTCTGAGGATATGTGACCGGACATGGGGTGGGACCTTTCCTGTAGAGCTATGGCTTGCAGCCAAATCAAAATCAAATGAAAACAAAGGACCTAGGTACCAAACATTATCAAGATTTCCTGACAGTTTCTTCTACTCCCCAAGGAGATAGAGGTTGATCAAGTGCAAGAGGAGATTCCCAAAGGAGTACTGCTCCTAAACTACAATAGGAATGCCCTTTGCCTGGAAGGCTTTGCATTTGAGAGGGTTTTCCCTGCCCTTCCTCAGAGACAACTTGCTCCCCCAGAACATGCGCACACACAGAGCCCGAAATCTGTGCCCAGGGAATGTTTCCATCTAAACCTCAAAGTCCATAGAAAATTAAATACTACCTGAAAAAGATAAAAATAATAATTCTTTTTTGTTGAATCTAAGGGATGAGACACTCCTATTACAGTAGTTAGTGAGTTACTTAGTTAGTTAGTTAGCTAGCTAGTTATTAACAATGGAAGAGGACAAAAGGGATCACACAATAAGCCTGATTAAGTCTGAAGGCTACAAGTTCCAAACACTCAAGGGGATAACCACATTACCCTGCAAAGGAGATTAACATCCCTTCCCTCTTGAACAGCCAGGAAGAACCAATTTCCCAATCTCCCTGGAGAGCAACCACCTATAGCTAGGATTTCCTGAGGCATGAGATAAAACAGTAAGGGGGGAAATTCTTTTGCTAGATGCATGCACAGTAGAAGCCAAGTTTGTGCAGGGGGAGGTAAGCACAAGATCAGTAGAAGCCACTAGAATAAGCAGAACTTTGAGGCACGCGCAGTAGGATCCAAAATGGTGACAAAAAGAAGAGGAGTCTAGCCTGGGAAAATCTGGGGAAAAGATCAGGTAGGATAAGGGCACAAAACACTGGATAATCCAGGAATGAGATTGATTAGTGGGAGGGACCAGCACAAGCCCATGAAAAATTAGGAAGACTAGTGTTTAGTTTGAAAGTATACAACTTCCCAAACCCAAGGAGATATAATCAAAGCTTAACAACCAATGTCCCAAGGGATTTGCATGTGTTCACCCTCACAGCAGCCATGAGAGCCTGTGTGTGGCAACCTAAAGCACAGTGCCCCCATGCGCTGGACAGAAACAGAGACTAAGACAGACTGCCAAAGCTTCAGACACCTATGCCAGGATGGTGGCACAGCATCTCCGGGTCCTGACCCTCCTCCTGGGCTTGGTGTGGCCCCAGAGGTGGTACTTCTTCTGCAGTGGGATGGAACTGAGCCACCTGGTTGTGCATGAGTCATCAGGCACCTGGGAGCAGTCCTCTGTTTTTGCTCCAATAAGTCATTCCACTGCTGCTCACATGGGAGTCCCTGAAATGCTTTTTTCATGACTCTGTGGAAGAATCTCCTATTCTCACTGGCAACACACCTTCCTTTTTCTTGGATCATTTACTTAAGACATCTTATAAGTTCTTAGTCCTGTGAAAAAATAATATAATATAATATATGTGAATATACAATATAAATTATATGTGTGTGTGTGTGCGTGAAGCCACTTTGAAATGGAGTCAGAAGCTGCTATTCTGGAGTGACTGCTTGGCATGTCTTATTCCTTCAACCTTTGAAATAGTAGCACTGGACAAAATAACCTTTGGACTTGGCCTACAGCAGCATTGTATCTCAAACAATTGTTTGCAAAGCTAACAGGACAACATATATTATAACTACTGGACAGCAAATTAAACACGTTCTTTAGAATTAGCATCATTGGGTTAGTTTAGCCACATCAATAGAAATTCCTTTCTTAGTTTATTAACGGTCATAGGCATTCCTTTCCTCTGTTCATGTAATCATTTCCTCCCCTTTCTAGTAAATATCTCTTGTCTTCACCTCTTAATCAGAGCACTACTTGCATTTCTGCCTGGATCAGTGCTTCCCCACAGCTATGTTCTGGATCTCAAATCAATGCTTGTTGCCTCTCACTTTGGCCTTTTAGTTTTGAGATAACATTCTTTGAAATGTGTGTCTTTTTGAAAGCTAAATAAGCTTCTTCCCAGCATTAGGACATAAGAACGTCTTCTCAAGGCCCTGGAACCATCTGTTTGAAACATAATCATTGGGAGACAACACCCCTGTCTTCTGGTTTCTCCAGGAGGAAAGGAGGAGCTTACCTTCTGTGGTCACCTTGCTCCACGTTGCCAAACCGCCTCCTATCATAAAGCTATGAGAAATGTGTTTCTCTTTGGGAAAAACCAATCAGCTCACTCACTACCAAGTGATTTTAAGATGAACTGTATGTGACAAAAGGTGTCAAACCCTCTTATTTGGGGGCGAGTTATACTTTGTTTTGAGGATATGTTTCTGCAGTCTCTTAGTAGATTGTCCCATGTACCATGTTTCAGTCTACTGCCTATTCACCATTTAAGCTGTTTTCTTCCTGTTCCTTCTTTGTGCATGTGTTTTCTGAGTTGGGAGGAGATTTTGTTCTTGCTATTTCTCAAACACCCAACTAACCCCTTCCTGACCATATTTTAAGGAGCTGGAGCCATGTACTTTTCAACACAAAGTCCCCAAAGCTATGTATTACAGCATGCACAGGTCCGTTCCTTGGATCCGATCTCTTGAGGGCAGATCACGAGCAAGCTGCGCAATCCTACACCGGTTAAATGGCCAAAGGTTGTTTATTTGGGAGCAACTGTGCACATACAGGTGTTTTCTTATACTCGTGAGAAACCTCCAGGTACTGGAAATCACCTAGGTATAAAAAATGGGGGCGGACCTTTGGCTGATTCATAGATGCCTCTCTTCCCTGCCAGGTTCCAATTTCTATGAGTGGAAGAATTCTAAATTCACACTTGTCCTTACAGTCCCAGATTCCTGTAAAAAACAAGGAGGAGTTTCCACAGGACACCTAGTAGTCAGATGTCATCTGGTCTGTGACTTGAGATGAGGAGAAACCATGATTTTTGACTCTGAACAGTAAGTGATATTCCTGACTTGTGCGGATGAATGAATCGTAATAAGGAGGAAAACAGTTGGGTCCAAGGAAGAAATAAAAGAGCCCCCACAGAGTGAGAGACCGTTGATCCCAAGGATTTTCTAAGTGATTGGACAGGAGACTGGAGAATTTTGTGATATAGTCTGTTGCTTTACACATATGCTTTATTTTCTCTTTGCAAAGACATATTTATCACAGCAGGAGGAAAGGACATAATATATTTCACAGTCATTTTCTTTATTTAATTTTTTTAAAATCATACATACAGGATAAGGGATTCAATATGCTTCTATCACACAATAAGAACAGTCTGACTGTTAGGGAGGATACGTGGCAGACACGGGCAGCCATCCTTGTGTGAAGCAGAGTCTGGCACATTTGTCCCTGGTCCAAGCCTTCTGGGGTTTCAGAACTCTTAACCTAAAAATAAATAGCTGTAGTGAAAGGCACCAAGCCATTACTTGAGATTAAAGGATAACTATTTTAGAAGCAGTGATTCGGGCAGAAACACAAATAGTATTCTGATTATGGAGTCCAGGCAAGGTTTTTTGTTTGTTTGTCTGCTTGCTTTTAATCAGAAAGTAAAGGAAAATAATTACATGAAAAGAAAAAAAGTTTTTTTTGATGCTAATAAGCTAAGGAAGGATAATCTCTTGGTGCTAATAAACTAAGCTATTCTTTACCTATTCATGGGAGCACTAGATCTAAAGAATGCTCTTCATTTTTAGTCATCTTAGTCAGGATATGTACTTTCCTGTTAGCTTTGCAAACAGTTGTTTGGAATAGCGTTGGTGTGGATCAGTGCAAAGCTTGATTTTGCCCAAATCAAACATTCCCAAGTTTTGAGGAGCAAGGTGTGCAAGCATTTCCTCTGGAATGGTGGTTCCAACCTTAGTTTAAAATGGCTCCACGTATGGCAGCTTTTCGCAGAAGCTTTGCCCCAAGGGAGGGAGCACCAAGGGAAGAAAAGCAGTATGTATATTGTGAGACTTCTAGAGGGAGCTTGACATGTGGTCCCTGGGGTTGTGGGCATATATTCAAGAGCTAGTGTCTACTTACTTGTCTGCAGACTTAAGGAGAGACTTATGTTATTATGAGGCCTAAGGACCCGAGGACAAAAGGGTAACTAAACCCATGTTCCCAAATTTCCAGGTCACTGTAGTTCTTCCAGGACCTGAAAAATGCCTCTCCGCTTTCCCAGTATCTGCATGTAAAGGAGCAAAGAAGCTGGAGAAGAGAGCAGGAGGGTAGGGCTGCTCAGGTGACTCCAGGCAAAGATGCACAAAGCCCCACCAGGAGTTAGGGTTTATGCAGTGATGGTGCAGTGCATAAAGACATGGTTGCCCTGTGTTGTGTGCGGTCAGTGAGGGAAGGGGCTGAGAGTAGGTGAACGTGAGCTCACATCTCCTTACACATCTGTTCCTCCTCTAACACAAAAGATAACCACACGCCCACACTGTTGAGAACACCTTCAAGGCCTGAGCCACTAGCAGCAGAAAGAACACATCCCTATGATGCCAGGGACTCTCCTCGCCTACAACTAGTTACTTATATAAGCAAATCTCTTGCCCTGGCTGATGTGGCTCAGTAAATAGAGCACCAGCCTGAAAACTGAAAGTTTGCATCCAATTCCTGTCTGGGCACATGTCTGAGTTACAGGCCAGGTCATCCACTGGGTGGAGGTGTGCCAGAGGTAGCAGAGCGATGTATCTTTCTCGCATATCTTTCATGCATACCTCCCATGCATTGATGTTTCTTTCCCGCCCTTCCCCCCTCTCTGAAAATAAATGGATACAATTTTGAAGAAAGAAGAAAGAAAGAAACAAATGGATAAAAGAAAGAAGAAAGAAAGAGAAAATCTCCCCCTTCATTATCCTGCCTTCCTGCCCCCTCACATTGGAAGTGCTTAAATCAGTGAACACAAAGGGAGAAAATTCCCTTCTGAGGTGAGACGAGATCAGGCACCTTCAGCACAGTTTATCTGCAGACAGAAAATTCCCTTTAGGAAAAACCCACTCTCCTCTGCTTGACAGAGTCCTGGAAAGTGAGGAGCGAAAGCACAGAACATACTCTTCTACACCCTTTAGGCACATTGCCCACAAACCCAGTTTGTCTAGAGCAGCGATTTCCAACTGGTACGCCACAACAGGTGCCGTGGTGTGCCCCAGAATTCTGAAAACACACAATACCTGATTATTTAGACAGGGACCTTGGCCTCTTTTCCCTTAGACTGTCAGTAGAAAAAGGACAACAGCCAACACAATAATAGCCATCAATGTGAATGAATCAAAATTAATACCTACTTTTTGTCAGGTAGGCGATATTTCTATTTTTTGCTGGGCTGAAAAATTTTAGTAATTAGTGTAATGTGTGCCGTGAGATAAAAAAGGTTGAAAATCACTCCTTCAAAGAGTACTTTTTACAAATGGAAGTGGCCACGATGCTATTGAACTTGCCAAGAGAATGAATGTCCAAAAATAAACAAATAAACATAAAAATAAAACAGAGAGAGAAAGAGATTCTACATAAAAAATGCTTAAAAGTAGTAACCTGAGAAATGTAAAACTGATATATAATCACATAAGCTAAGAGACCTCAGTAAGACAGAAAGGGTTTTTGTATGTATAAACAGTAACATGATTGTTTTGCTGTATTTTAAATACATTTTCAATACATTTTCATGTTAATAAATGTTACCTTTCTCTAAATTTTCAACACAAGGGAAGACATATTCTCAGATTTCCTTAGAAAAGGGCTTATTTCAAAGTGATTTTCATACTTTACAGCACTTGCATTATACACACACCTTCTATTGTAGTATTCTTACACATCTGTTCCTCTCCCACAGTAAAAGAGGAATATATTTCTACCCACCTACATGACATCTCCTTTTAGAGAGTGCCATTACTGCTAACCCAATACAATTGAAATTCAAATCCTAATCTCTTTATTCCTCCCATATCCTGTCTTCCAGGAATCACTTTTAAACCTAATATCTCATTTCTATGTGTAGTATTGCAATTCCACTATCAGGCTAAAATAATAAAGTCTCTTTTAACACTTAGGATTTTTTCAATCCCAATACATCTCCAATATCTTTTTGTTTCAGCCTCAAACACCCTACAGTCGCACTTTCTTAAACTAACTGCAGGCATAGCCACAACAGAATTTAGAAATAAAGGATTTTTTCCTATTCATACAAATCTTCCTGCTGGCCTGTCTGTCTTATAATAACAATATATTACATCATTTAAAAGATATTTGATTGGCTTTCAAGACCTTCCATATATGTATAGTACACCTCAGTTATTCAGTCACTTTATTATAAAGCCATTTAAATTCTATTAAAATTATCAACAAACTTCAATTGTTATGGTTGTCCAATTTAGTTTCTAATATATATATATCTTCTGTTCTAATTAATCTAGCCTTCTTATTTTCTCTCAGGCCCAAATATCTGTTTATTGTTATTTCTGTTTCTCGGCTCATGTCACTTCCTTTTCTTCTCTGACACCCAAAGGGCATTATATTTCTTTTCAAAGGACACTATAGTTCTTTGTCTTTATTAGCCTCATCTGCCTGCTTAAATCCATATAAGCCCCCTTAAAAACAGAAACAATTATTCTTTAAACAAAGAGAATTTTCTATAAAGAAGTACTTAGCCATGTATCAGAGGAATGAAAAGGCAAAAAAGGGAACCAAGAGTTATCATAGAATCACCAAGTTGGCCTGTTCTATCCTAGTATCTTCCAATTCGGGGTAATGAGATTAGTGCTGAGAATTCCGGAGAGAAAAAGGAAACTGATTAACTACTAATGGAAACAGCTGCCATTGTCAGGGTGAAGAGCAATAGCTTGGGTAATGCCAAAAGGTAACAGGAAGCAAAGAGCCTTCTAGTTCCTAGCGTCACCTCTTATTGCGAGAACCTTAGGTTGAGTGAGTTGACAGAGGAGAAATGTGATACAGTGAGTCCCAGGCCTAGCATCCCAAAACAGTATGGAAAGGTGATTTTTGCAGCTAAGAGAAAGTTGCTGTATAACCTGTATACTTATTATGCTTTCAACACACCAGGGAAACACACCGAATTATTTATTGCTTAAACATTTAAATTTTTATTCTTGTTTAGAAATGCAACAGACAGTGCCAAATACAATATTTTTATTAAATTTCTGTATTTATGAAAAAATATAAGGCTTAGAAAAATACAAAAGTATACCCTGGCTGGACAGCTCAGTGGATTGGTTGCGGTCCTGTGAATCAGAGGGTCACCAGTTTGCTTCCCGGCACATGCCTGGGTTGTAGGTCAGGGCCCCAGTAGGGGGGCACATGAGAGGCAACCACACATTGATGTTTCTATCCCTATCTTTCTCTTTCCCTCCCCCTCTCTCTAAAAATAAATAAATAAAATTTTTAAAAAATCTTTGAAAAGAAAAAAACAAAAGTAATTACATATTCTGTGTGAAGCTGCTAATTGCCAAATTGACTTAAATGCATAGTGTATCTTTCATGCTACTTTGTGGGTATTCTTCAAGCTCAGTCACTCACTAAAATAATTCTCTATGTAATCTAAATTTGTGTACAAGTTGATTTCCATTCACTTGAATGGTCTATGGAACTGCATTACATTTATAATTGAAGTCAGGTTTTTAACATTATCCCAACAATGGGTGTCACCATTGAAAGTCTTGCCCTTGCTGGAGATTTCCAGACTTTCAATCTAAATGACTCTCAGCAAATTTTAACATTTTGAGTTACTGTATATGCAGCATTTTTAAGCCTATCACTAGTGTATGCCCATAAGGAATATATATTTTAGGCAATTAAATTACATCAATGTTCTAATGAAAGCATTAAGTGTCTTTGTTAGACATTACTGCTCTCACAAGTCCATTTAATCAACTTCCAACACACTGACATAGTGTCATTCTGTTGTATCTCTTCTGTTTGGTCCAAAATAAACACTTTCAAATTGAGATTTCTTCCGAAATCCAAGTGGATAGATTGAAGTAAAAATGACATAATTTTATCTGTACATATGTTCTTTAAAGAAATAGTACCATTAAGATATAGAAGGAGATTTATTATAAGGAATGGGCTTATGTGATTATGGATGCTAAGCTGTTCCAAATCTTTAGTCTGTAAGCTGGTGACACAGGAAACCTGAGGGTTTAATTTCTAGTGTAAAAATCAGCAGGTTCCAGATGCAAGAAGAGTTCATGTTTCAGCCTAGTTCACGCCCAGACGTTGGAAAAATCCGTGTCCAGGTCATCTCAGACAAGGGGAGTTCCCTCTTATTTGATACCCAGTCTCTTGTTCTCTTTGAGTCTTCAACTGATTGGATAAGGGCCACCCACATCAGGGAGGGTAATTTTATTAGTCTCCTACTTGAAATGCTAATTCCATTTAGAAACACTCTCACAGAATCGCCCAGGAATAAAGTTCAATCAACTATCTGGGTACCCTGGGGCTTAATCAAGTTGATGAATATTATGGACTGAATGCTTGTGTCCCCTAAAAATTGCTATGTTGAAGTCCTAACTCCCAATGAGTAGGGTAAACAGAGTCAGTCTGGCTACCTCATCCCGATGTCTGAGGCACTTAGATAAGCTGTGTTCTCATAGCCTTGAGATTGGGTCCCATAAACATTTCCCATAGCCTTGAGTGGGCTTGCATGCACAGAATCATGCTGTGTTACACAATATTCTGGCTCCCTGCCGGTTTTGTTTGCATTTATTATATAAGGTAATTAGGGGCTTCCTGCTACGGGACAGGTGACATATGGGGGGGCAGGTGACATGCAGTGTGACATGTGGGGACACACAGCTTGCAGTGGTTGCGGATTGCCCACCCCAGAATAGAGGCATGCCAGATATTCTGAGTACTCCATGAATATGCTTCCATCTGACAGAATCCCATGAACCTGTCTGACCTTGAACAGTCACAACACACAAGGTGAAGGTATTCGGAGATGAAGTTTTAGGGAACTAAAGAGGTCATGAGAATGGCGACCTCATGATTGGATCAGTATCCTTATAAAGAGAGGCGCCAAAGAGCTCACTGTCCCTCTGCACCATGTGAAGCCACAGCAAGAAGCTGGCCGTCTGCAAGCTAGAAAAAGGTCTTATTAGGAACTGAATTAAATGACACTTGGGTGTCCATCATCTTGGACTTCCCAGCTGCCAGAGTGGGAGAATGACAGTTCTGTAATGTAATTCACCTTGTCTATGGTACTTTGTATCAGCAGCTGGAGCAAACTAACACATAAATTAAGCATCAAACTGTCATATGTAAATAAGGAGAGGAAGAAAAGTGCTGAAAATATGAATGCTAGTGGGTTCCGTAGAACGGGTGGCTATTGGGCAATCTAGGGGCTGAAAAAGTAAGATGGCTTAAAGGTTTTTAAAGGGATAATTTAGAAACACAGATGTTCTTTCTTACTTCACTCGTAAAGTCCTAAGCAGAAAATTAGAAGTTGTAGATTCTATTGATTATAGACTTAACATAATAAAATTCGAAACCCTGTGGAGTTATTGATTCAGACATATTTTGGACTCACCTGAATCAGAAACGCTGCAAGCGAGGCTGTGGTGTCGTCATGAAAATGGGAGACCTCTGCAATTTGCCCAGCTTAGTTCCCAGGATGTCTGCAAATAGATTCATGCCTTAACTACATTTCCCAAGGCGATAGATTAAAGAATTTCTTCCTGTGAAAGCTGACTTGCCAATAGAAAAGAACTCCAGAAAATTACATTTGGACTTCTCTATTAAAAATATAAATCCCACTAGACTCTCAAACTGTGCAATTAGCATTTTAGTCTCTCATTAACTATGAAGGTGCAACTGTGCAATGTTTAATGTTTTCATAAACGGTTTCATTTTATTCTCCCCTCCACATGGCAGGGTTGTATTTTCCTGTTGATTGAAGTTAGGCTTGACCACTGCTTTGGTCAATAAAATATGAGTAGAAATGGATTTGGATCTTTCCCTTTCTGGACAAAAACAATAACAGCTTCTTTTTGTCATAGTATTGGATGTGACCCACAGCTGCTGCTCCATCAGCCAGGGTCACAGACTGAACGCTATGGTGACACAGAGC
>PVKM010041008.1:0-13275 GCA_004027735.1 Carollia perspicillata
GGCACAGAATAAAAATGGATACTGACTAGTTTAGCAACTAGATCACAACTATATTATAGACAAAATGGGGGGCTCAGGAAAGGTTTTTTGCAGGTAGATTAGATACATAAATTCGTTTAGGGCTTGAAGGTCTGGGAGAAATGGCTGAGATACCAACCCTACCCTCCCTGTTCCCTAGGCATCTCTGTACGCCAGGCAGCAGCTGAACGTGCGGGATGTGGCCAACAAAGTGTTAGCCATTGCGGCCTTCTTGCCAGACTGCCGCCCCCACCTGCGACGATATTTCTGTGCCATTGTCCAGCTGCCTTCTGATTGGATCCAGGTAGCTGAGATCTACCAGGTATGACACTTTCCTGAATTTTGGCCTTCATGTGGATTGCTCATTGCATCCTTGGAGAAAATTCTCAAGACAGTTTGGGCTCCCCTCTGCAGTCTTCCACCTTGGTGCCCAGACAGGATAACATCTCCCTGTACCAAGCTTGGTTGCCCAACAGGGAGAATACAACTGAGAAGGGCTGGACCTTCAGTTTGAGAAAAATTGGTTTTATTCTGGGCCTTTTATTTGCAATGAAGAAAACGCGATCATAGAAGTCTACTGACAGGTCCAGTAACACAGAAACTGTAATTTCAGAGCTGGGGCTGAGAACTCGATCCCTATTCTGATTTAACTCTGTGAAGAATCTTGTTTTGTTTTGGAGGGCTTGTTTTGGTCTCATTCTTGATGGTTTCCTCTCTCTCTAACAGAACCTGGCTGGAGGAGAGGGGGACAAGCTGGTACCTCTGCCTGCCTGTCTGCGTGCTGCTATGACTGACAAATTCACCCAGTTTGATGAGTACCAGCTGGCCAAGTACAACCCTCGGAAGCACCGGGCCAAGAGATGCCCCCACCGACCCCCCCGCCCTCCGGTCAGTCCCTGTCTCAACCCTGGTCTTTTATTACCCAGGCTCATTTTCTCTAGAAAGGGAGGTATGAAGGAACAAGCTGACCCTGGGGGACCCCACACTAAGCATCTGAAATGTTCCTACCACCAGGAACAAATGAGTCAGAAAAATGCAGAGGAGCCAGGTGGAGCTCAGGGGGCAGAGAGGGCAGGGCCTGCCTCTTTCCTAGCTGGCTTCCTTTTTGGTAGAGATGGGCCTTTGGGGCTACTGGAATGGATCTCTCCGGGGAAATGGGATTGTCCTTGTCCCTCTTTGAATGCTTCTCCTGTCCCAACAGAAGGAGAAGCGTCCATTTTCTGAGGCAAACCAATATCTTCCAAGGCACCTTAAGCATGTTAAAATGGAACAGGAGAAGGTGAGTGCCTTGTTCTCGGGTTCCATATATGTGTGTACAATCTTTTCACAACTAACATTTAGAAATGTAATTCTGTTTGGTTTAGAAATACCAACAGTGGAGCCCTGACTGGTGGGGCTCAGTGGGTTGAACGTCATCCTGCAAACCATGTGTTTGATTCCAAGTCAGGGCCTGTGCCTGGGTTGCAGAACTGGTTCCTGGTTGGGGGCTTGCGAGAGGCAACTAATCAGTGTTTCTCTCACATACTGATGTTTCTCTCCCTCTCTTTTTCCCTCCCATCTACTCTCTCTGAAAATAAATAAATAAATAAATAAATAAATAAATAAAATCTTCATTAAAAAAAAAGAAATACCAATAGTGGATATGATAGGCACGTGCCAATTTTCTAGCTGGGGAATTCTCAGCTGTGCTTATAGGATCCAGTTTTGAAAGCACTGGGAAAGGCTCATCCTCTACCCCACCATGGCATATCCACCTGGATAAATGAGTTAAAGACATGAAATACTTACCTTCCATAGGAAATGTTAAAAACAAACCAAAATTTTGTTTTGCATTAATAACAAACAAGTCATTGCACTTAGTGTTTAAGAGCATAGAATCCGGATTCTGACTGGGGTTGAATCCCACCACCACGAGCACTTGGCGGGCTACCTGACTTTGGCCAGTGATTTACCCTCTCTTGCCTCAGTTTCCTCAGATGTAAATAGAGATAATAGTAGTGCCTATCTCATTGGGGTTTTGTGAGGCTTGAATCAGTCATTATATTTTTGGTATTCCTAACTATGCCAACAGTACCTGGCACTGAATAAGTGTGAGCTATCACCATGATCATCATTAGAATAGAGATTAGGAAAATATAGGCATTATAAGAAGACACATTCTTGGTCAGCTGATCTTTTCTCTTCATCCTAATAATACATCCCAAACTTAGCTCTTCCACCATAGAAGATTCTGAAAAGCAACTACTTTCAGTTTTCCTTTTAAGATTTTATTTATTTATTCTTAGAGTGGTGGGGGGAGGGGAGGAGGAGAGGGAGAGAAACATCAATGCAAGAGAGAAACATCGACTGGGTTGCCTTCTGTATGTACCCTGATGGGGGACCATCAACCTGGGCATGTGCCCCCATAGTAACCTGGGCATGTGCCCCCATAGTAAATCAAACCAGCGACCTTTCACTTTCCCAGACATTGCCCAACTGAGCCACACTGGTCAGGGCAACTTCTTTCAGTTTTTTAACTCCTCACAGCCTGCATTGTTCTGATGCCTCCATTTACCTGTTCCAAGTCTCCGTGATTTAAATAAGAGCCACTTTTCTCCTTCTTCCCTCTGAAAAGAAGGTGTTCTCTCCCACTTGCTTTTTACAAGGCAATCACTCCATTTTACCGTTGACAGTTCAGTCTTGTGTAATAAAACACAGCGACCCCCAAACACTGCTAGCTTATGCTTGCCATGGGAGTTCTTGTTGCTAAAGAGTTTTACCCTCTATTCCTACTATTTGCCCAAATCTACTTTGGGGAAAGAAATGATCTCAGAGGTATAGGATGGTCTTAGGTTCTTCTTTCTAAAGAAAGTGACCATGATCATAGATTAAATGGCCCCTGTGGGATTTGGGGACATTTCCACAGTTTGAGAAGACCTACAATGCAGTGCCAGAGAAAAAGAAGGCACCAAGGTTCACCCTGAAGAAGTTGGTACAGCGACTGCACATCCGGGAGCCTGCCCAGCTCGTGCACTCCCTGCTGGGCTACAGGTGAGAAGATACACCCTGACTGTCCATTCCATTTGGGCAACTCCGTGACTTTTCCACACCCATGGCCCCAATCCCTGTAGTTCTGTCCCCAACAACATTAGTTTGGGCAGACATGGGCTGTAAACATGACTGACTAGCTTTGACTGGCTCACTTTTCCTTTTCTGAGTTATTTTCAGCTGGCTTTGAAATGATAAGATTTTCTTCCTCTGTTCCAGATACCCATCCAACCTACAAGCCTTTTCTCGAAGTCGCCTCCCTGGACCATGGGATTCTAGTAGAGCTGGGAAGCGGATGAAGCTGTCTCGGCCAGAGACATGGGAACGGGAGCTGAGCTCGCGGGGGAACAAAGCTTCTGTCTGGGAGGAACTTATCGGTACAGTAACCTTCACCGTCACACCCACCTTCTGTTCTTCTCCGTTTGTGTCTCTCCATTTTGAACTAGAGGATTTTCATACATGATGCAGTTATTTTGTTGCTCGGTGATTGGACTTACAAGGTCTGCCATTGACTGCACCCAAGTGGATAGTGATGCTTGCTTTCAGTGACATTGGCTTTGTAGGCAGATAGTTATTTCCAGATGAGGTTAGGTGATATATACAAGTCTTTATCAACACATGACAAAAGCGGTACCTTCTCTCTGATTACACCTGTAGCAATACCTGTTTAACTCATCCAAATAAGGTAGGAACTTTCTGGCACATGGCATAGTGGAATTTCCACAGAAATTTATATTTAGGACATGAGCATTTTAGGTAATATGCCCATATTGATTTTAAAAACTTCAAATCAGGGAAGAACAAATTACTCTCAGTCTTCTCTGTTTTCTTTTGTTGTTGTTTATTTTTAACTATAGGAGGCTCTTTCTATTTTGTTTTCTTTTACTTCTTTCATCTTAGAAAATTTAAAGTCAACTTTTTTTTGTTGACAAATATCTAACTGGACTTTTTGTCTGCTCGAATTTTGTAGACTTCACATTTTAGAGCTTTAGAAGACCATGTTGGCTTTTACCTTATTTCTCTGTGAACTGCCATTATAGATTATACTCAGGGCCACCTGAATTGCTCAGCTGCTTAGTATTCCTCTCACATTGTCATTGTCACTGGTGTCCGCATCAGCATCACATGGGAATTAAAACACACACACGCACACATGTGCCTGACAATCTTTTCCCCAATATCGACTTAACTTTGGGTGGCGTAGAATAAAGAGGCCTGGATGGCAGCCAGTGTGTGCAGATGATTCTAGTGTGTATTGTCTCTGCTTTCTCTCTGTGCCCCTACAAATGAAAACTGTCATTTTTCTTGTTGAGACAAATGCCCATAGTCCAATCCACTGGTCTCTGGAATTTTTAAAAATTATATATTGCAAAAAAAAATTGGAATATAGCAGAATATATAACAGAATATAGCAGAACATATAAGGTTGGGCAAAAATAGGTTTATAGTTGTGAGTACACAAAACAGAGTTTATTTTTGTATTACTTATTATTGTATTATTTTTCATATGAACAACTGTAAAACTACTTTTGCCCCAACCTGTATTTAAAAAAAAATTATATTAGTACATATATTAGTACATATTAGTACATAAAATTTTATATTAGTACATATCGGTATATGTACTAATAAATTAATGTACTTTGAGAAATATATAAAATACAATTATTTGAAATGTATGTGAAAATAAATATAAGTAAATACAATATTAAAATATATCAACATCAGTATAAAATATAAGATAAAATGTAATTGTATATACAGACCCCTCTTTGGAGACCTCTGGTTCATCAACTTATTAACAATTTCTTTGGAATGAAATCAGTGAGCTTCTCAGTCTACAGGATAAATACTCAATTTATTTTCTAGTATCATAAGTATGATCTTGGACTTGCGTTCTTATCAAAATGATCTAGAAAACCTTTCATACATAGCAACAATTGATAAAAATTTATGACTTTGAAAAGGATACAATAGTTCATCAGCTGGCACACATCACTTACACTGTGTACACAGCCTTATTTTTCTATTCTCCTGATGAAAGCTGCTGGTGAGTGCAGGCTAGTGCATGGGATGTGGGTTTGGGGGCTGACTGGCCGGTCTCTAAAGTGGGGCTACCCAGGAAAAAATATCACACCACGTACTTATGTTTACCTTTATGTAAAAGATAGAAGGAATTTTCTTATCTATAGGAGTCACTTAGTCCCTATGGTGTACGGTGTATGATGGTTGAGGTGTA
This sequence comes from Carollia perspicillata, assembly GCA_004027735.1. Classification (NCBI taxonomy): domain Eukaryota; kingdom Metazoa; phylum Chordata; class Mammalia; order Chiroptera; family Phyllostomidae; genus Carollia; species Carollia perspicillata. Next base: position 5,285 of record PVKM010041008.1, read on the forward strand.
CTGAGGAAGAGGAGGAGTCCACATCATGAGGGCATTGTTGGTGCCCCCACCCTCTCAGTTTGGTTTCTACATAATGTGACTCTGAAACTTATCTTTGAATCATAAATGGATTTAGAATTACTATTCATTATTAACCAAACTAACCCTTTAAAATTGACACATGCCTTAAAAAGTTATGATTCAGAAATTATGATCTGAAGATAATACTAATATCACAGGGACAAATGAACAATAAGCAAGTGACAGAAGTGAAGTTGTGCTTCATTGTAAGTCTTTTTCACCTTACATAAGCGAAAAATAATGACTGTTTAATCAGTCCTTACAAGAAGTTTGCCAGAAAAGTTAAAAAATATCCAGACGACTATTTGAAATAGGGATTTACACTCACCATCATAATGATGAGCCTTACCTTAAGTGTATATGGTGCCTTGAAATATTAACTAATGATTGTACTACATGTATACAATTTATAAATTAAACAAATCCTACACTGGGAAATTTCTCTTTTAGCTATCTAAAAAGTTTGGAAATCATTACTCTAGATTAAAGAATATAGTTTGTTAGTTGACCCCAGTCTCAGGGCTGGAGCCAATACACAAAGTGATAATGTAAGTTGTTTATTAAAACAGCCATCCCATAAACAGTGTTCTATAAATTTTGCTCTGAACTTCAGGCCAACCTTGGTTTTTTTTTCTTTGCAGACATTTAAAACATTTTGAGTCAGATAGATAATATGTTAATACCTCACTCCCTTTATCTTGAATTTTCTACATGACTTCTGAACTTCTTGCTGTGGTCTCTGACCTCTCTCACTCATCCTTTGCTTGCTTTTCTCACCCTCTGCCCCACTCCCACAGACAATGGCAAGCTTCCCTTCATGGCCATGCTTCGGAATCTGTGCAACCTGCTGCGGGTTGGGATCAGTGCCCACCACCACGAGCTTGTACTGCAGAGACTCCAGCAAGCGGTATGCCTTTCTTTTTAATCTTCTCTCCCTTTCTCTCTATCTCTTCTCCCATATTCCTATTGTTTTTCCTTACCTTCCCACAAATCTAGAGTGATTATGTCAAGTTCCTGGTCACTGAGGCCCCTAATACCCCTCATACTCATGACCCCTCTCTTGCTTTCCAGAAGTCTATAATCCACAGTCGGCAATTTCCATTCAGATTCCTTAATGCCCATGATTCCATCAATTACCTTGAGGCTCAACTGAAAGCTGCAGGTATTATCTCTCTCCTTCCAACTGCAGTTCGTCTCTTCTGTTTGAGAACAGACAAGGCAGCAGCACTGGTATTTTTCATCATCTTGCCTTCCAGTCTCAGGGTGTGGGGTGGGCACAGGTCAGATGGGGATGGGGTGCAGGACTGGCACTGATGGGAAAGCAAGACGGGGAAACAAAAATTTCCTGACTCAAATACTTATCTGTTGCCACACAGCATTGCCATTTCCTTCCAACACACAACTGATGAAGCAGATAATGATTAGAAACTCAAAAATTGTGAAGAAGCAGGCCTATAAAAGGGAACTTTGTTACCTAAATCGTCAGAAACTTCGAGCAGCGATGATGATGCCTATGTTTTATGAGCAACTCAAGCGGGAGAAACTGAAAACACACAGGACCAGGTGCGTGTGTGTGTGTGTTTTATCTGGAAGCAAAGGGTGAGTAATAAAAGGTACCCTGGCAAGGCTTGGGAATCATCTGAGAATCCCAGCTTTGATTCTGGAAAGACACACTTGGCAGTCATCCCAACGGCTTCGACTTCCCTGGTTTCAGTCGTCTCTTGCACAGCAAAACTTGTCTTTAACATCGTCCTCTAGAGAGATCATGCAACAAAATTTATATTTGGGCCTCTGCTCTATTCTTTGTGATTGTTTCATTGGTTTCCATGGATTCTGTGACTCTGTGAAGCATCTTCCTTTCTCTTCATGCATGCTAGTGTCTTCTTTGCTTCTTCACTGCTACAGTTTTCTTTCTTTCCCTTCTCTGTGATACCTGTTTTTCTTTTTGTTTCTCTTTCTCTCTGTATTTGCTGATCCACTCACTTTCCTTTTTCTTTTGACACAGATATAGTTATCATCAAGCAGGCTCAAACATAGACATGAAACTTTCCTTTAATCCAGCACCCTGTTTTTTCAGGTGCTTCAACAGTATCTTGATTTATTTTTATTCAGGGCAAAGGCAGAGATCATCTAACCTTCTGGTAGAACTCAGTGGCCAGGAGTATCCTGAATCAGTGACCTGTGAACACAGTTCATCAAGAATCAAGCTTAGGCTATAGTCTAAACAGTGTGCCTTTGTTGGGCATAGCCATGTGTGGCTTTTGAACATTTGAAATGTAGCTTGTTGGGACTGAGATGTGTTGGATTTTGAGGACAGTATGAAAAAAGGATGTAAAAGATCTCATTAATAATTTTTGTATTAACTGCATGTTGAAGTGAAAATATTTTTATGTATTAGGTTAAATGTAATATTAAATTCATTTCTGCTATTTCTTTGTACTTTTTAAAATGTGGCTAGTAGAAAAGTTTAAATTACATGTGTATGTAATTTTAATTTTATTACTTGCAATTTAATTTTATCGGGTAGTACTGGTAATAACCACTGAATTCTAAAGATTAAAATATTATGAAAAAATTTAAACATGCACACAAGTAATGAGAATACTTTAATGGACTCCTATAAAACTATTAGCCATATTCAGTGATTATCTACATTTTACCACACTTCCTTTCTTGATCCTTTTCTTCTTTTTCTTTTTTCTTTTTTGAATATGTTTTCAAAAAACAAATTTCCAATAATATGATGCATTTTACTTCACTCCTCCATACTTCTCATGTGTCTCTGTCTGTTTTTTTTAACTCCTCTCCTGAGGATAGAGAGAAGCAATGATGTGAGAGAGAAACACTGATCAGTGATCGGTTGCCTCCTATATGCACCCCAGGTGGGGATTGAACCCACAACCTAGGTATGTGCCCTGATTGGGAATCAAACCCATGACATTTTGGTGTATGGGACCAATGCTCCAACCAGCTGAGCCACCTGGCCAGGGCTCATGTGTCTCTTAAAACAGACGTTTATATAATCAGAATGTCATTAATACACTTAACAAACCAGAAACAATTCCTTGGTATATCATTTATAATCTAGTCCATATTAAAAAATTTTATTTGTCTCAAAAATATTATTTCACAGTTTTATTCAAGTCAAAATTCAAACATACACATTACACTTGATTATTTAGTTTCTTAAATCTCTTTTAATCTTTTAATTGTTATCATCCTATTGACTTACTGTATATGGTTTCTTCAATTCTGTAGCTGTCAGACTTCCATTCAACTTGATTTCTGATGTTCCTGAGTGATGGTGGTTCTATATTTTAGTTGTAATTTTGATGTGGTTGTCTGAAGAGGTGAGTCATGTCTGCCTACATCACCATCTTGACCAGAAGCTGTATTTGTTCTTTAAAATATAATTTAAAAATTTGTAGCAGTTAAATGTTGCCTCATGAAGCAAGTATAACAACTGATTTCAGAGAGTAGGTCGGTCTACAGATGACTTCTCTCCTGCCATGGTAATGGATAGGGAGAGTCCTGTAGAATGACAGCAAAGGGAAGCTCTGTCCCAGTGTTCTCTACTGGCAAAGGAGGAGGGCTGTGGAAGGTGAGGGGTGGGGAAGACTCAGTACTTGACTGGCAAGTTCTCATCTTCCCATCTACCTTAACGTGGCAAACAGAGAAGCCCTTAAGTCCTTCTTTCTGTGTATCTCCTGCCTGCAGACAGTGGAAATATGATGGTGAGATGCTGGCTCGGTATCGACAGGCCCTGGAAACAGCCGTGAACCTCTCTGTGAAGCACAGCCTGCCCCCGCTGCCAGGCCGCACCCTCCTGGTCTATCTGACAGATGCCTCTGCAGACCAGCTCTGTCCCAAGAGCAACCCACAAGGGGTAAAAAAAAATAATAATAATAAAAGAAGCGAGGGGCTGATAGGATGCTGGGGCTTTTCAGAGATATCCTGTTCGCAGACTTGGTTCTCATAAGCAAGCAGGCATAAGCAAGCAAGTGAAACAAAGGACTTGCAATTGCTTCCCAGTGTCGGACCTCAGTCCCCAGGGGTAATTCCTAGAATGTGGTCTCAAGCCTGTTCATGGATTATAATACTAACGTTTCACATTTGGCTGACATATAATCTCTAAATTTCTGTCACCCAAATATTCACTTTTACCTCCCTACATCCAAGTGCCAAATCTGGGCAGGGATCCTGGCCTCTCTCCACCTCTCTCCTGGCAGCTCTTCCTGAGGGCTGCTGAAAGTGCTCCCCTCCCAATTTGGGATTTTGTCCCTTTCCCCAAGCAGTGGATGTGTTTGGCCTGACTAGAGTGGATTTAAAAGCAAGGGAGTCTTATTTCACTCTGCTGCTTGTCCAATCAGCCTGCCCTGAACTATGTGCTGCTGTTGATGGGAATGATGATTGCGAGGGCGGAGCACGCGGATCTCTTGCTGTGTGGCAGCAGCACTGTGAAGTCTGCTGTGATTAAGGCAGAAGACGGTATCCTGAAGACTGCGGTGGAACTCCAGGCTCAAGTCCAGGTCAGTCACTCACCCGCACCGTGCAAAAAGATGTGAATGGACACAGGCCTGGGAGCAGCCTGCCTAGTCAGGAAAGGCTTGGGTATGCACAGTTCTGAAGATCTCTCAGGCAACCACGTAACATGAGGCTTTTTCCTTCAGGAACTAAATGGAGATTATGAATTTTCACTGCATACTTTTGGGAAGTACCTGCTGTCTCTGGCTGCCCAGAGGGTCCCTGTGAGTACTGCCCCGTCTCTGAGAAACGCTCCCTTCCCCCACATTTGCCTCCACAACTAATGTGTCTCATTCCTCAAAGCTGACATTTTAAACCATGTACAGTTCCCAGATCAGCTCCCTGCTGACTGCAACCCCCTAACCAGTGTTATGACGGTAAATGTTTAACAACCGGCAATCTGGGGAAAATAAGTCTTCGTTAGTAGGATTTTTTTGGTTAGCTAATTTCCATGGTGTAAATACTCCTTCCATGGTTGACTTCAAGATATCAGTGAACTCAGAGTTAGGAAGAGAAACTAAGTATTACACCATTGTGTAGTCTTTCCACAAAACAGATAAAGTACATGTAAGTAAGATCAAGACTAGATAATGGTAAGATGTAATAAAGTAATTAGGAAGTGATGAGTTTTTATTTATTACCTTTGGTTTTAACATAATTTACTTAATTGTAAGTTCATACAATTTAATATTTAATAGTGGCCATGTTTAACAACTGGCTCTCAAAATTCCTAAATATTTGGCAGTCAGCTCTTAGGAGCCCAAGTGAGCCAGCTACCTGCACACCACTGCCCCTTCCCCCACCGCCCCTTTGATGCCCTCCCAGTCAGGGTGTAATGGCTGCTTAGCCCAAAGTGTTCTCAGGAGAGGCAGTTATCTTCCTGCTCAGAATTCTCCAAATTCCCCCAGTTCTCAGAGATCTCTTGACATCCCGATCTCTTTAGCCCGTCTTCTGTTCCTTTGTTCCTTAGGCTCAGCCCCACCCCTTTTATCTTACAGGTGGACAGGGTCGTGGTCTTTGGAGAGGCTATGGACGACAGACTGATAAACGAGGCCAAACAGCTCATCTGGCAGCATGTGAATGCCAAGTGCCTCTTTGTTGGTGTTCTCCTAAGACGGACAGGGTGCACGTAAGGGCACTCACACACATTGATTGCCCAGAGCCAGAGGACAGTGATCCATATTTCTACCTTACTAAAGTGCGGGACTCTCCCACTTGCCAGGCACCTCCCCAGCTCTGCCTCTTATGTCTGTGCCACTTTAGATGCAAGAAACTTTTCTGGAGTTTTCAGCCTAGCTCGTACCCCTTTGTGAGGGTCCACCCTAGCCCCAGGCTGGCATATAACCCTATTAAAAACGAAGAGGTGGGGTGTCTATCCTAGGGTGGTAGGGGGCAGGGACTGTGTTCCTGGCACTGTTTCTGATTGGTAGTGGCTTGTTCTTTTGTCAGGCCACCAGATTTGAATCCCAATGAAGTGACACTCTCAGGCTGTACTGACGGGATACTGAAGTGAGTACAGGTTGGGCACTGAAAGGGCTGGGGGTTTGTTAGAGCATTTTTGTGTGGTATTTGTGGTTTCTACTCCATTTAGGTTTTTTTTTCAAGGAAGATAGTGAATTCCTCTTCTACAGAAGTCTAGGCCGCACAGTGACACTGTTACAGAGACCCAGGCACCTTTTGCCTTATTGCTCCACCATTTTCAAATACTCTGCTCCCACTTCATGGTACAAATGACTGTTCCGGCCATCATTTTTGTGTTATATCTAGTGGGAAAGAGGAAAAGGGGACATGGGAGATTGTACTGTTTGCTTTTAAGTGAACAACTCAAGAGTTGGTCACATTATTTCTTATTTGTTCTATTGTTTTTTAAAATATATTTTATTGATTATACTATTACAGTTGTCCCATTTTTTTCTCCCCTCTGCCCTGTACACCCCTTCCATCAGCATTTCCCCACACTTAGTTCATGTCCATGGGTCATACATATGAGTTCTTTGGCTTCTCCATTTCCTATACTATTCTTAACCTCCCCCTGTCTCTTTTGTACCTACCATTTATGCTTCATATTCCCTATACCTTCTCCTCCCATTCTCCCTCCTCCCCGCTGATAACCTTCCATGTGATCTCCATTTCTTTGATTCTTTTCCTGTTCTAGTTGTTTCCTTCTTCTGTTTTTGTTTTTTTAAGGTTCAGTTGTTGATAGTTGTGAATTTGTTGTCATTTTACTGTTCATAGTTTTTGATCTTCTTCTTTTTCTTAGATAAGTCCCTTTAACATTTCATATAATAAGGGCTGGGTGATGATGAACTCCTTTAACTTGACCTTATCTGGGAAGCACTTTATCTGCCTATCCATTCTAAATGATAGCTTTGCTGGGTAGACTAATCTTGGATGTAGGTCCTTGGCTTTCATGACTTTGAACACTTCTTTCTAGCCCCTTCTTGCCTGAAAGGTTTCTTTTGAAACCTTCAAAAAAAACCTTCAAAACCAAAAAAAAAAAACCTTTTTGAAGGCTTTTTGAGAAAGCCTTCAGGCAGCTGATAGTCTTATGGGAACTCCTTTGTAGGTAACTGTTTCTTTTTCTCTTGCTGTTTTTAAGATTCTCTCCTTCTCTTTAATCTTGGGTAATGCAATTATGATATGCCTTTGTGTGTGCTTCCTTGGGTCCAACTTCTCTGGGACTCTCTGAGCATCCTGGACTTCCTGGGAGTCTATTTCCTTTGCCAGATCGGGGAAGTTCTCCTTTATTATTTTTTCAAGAAAGTTTTTCATTTCTTGCTCTTCCTATTCTCATTCTGGCACCCCTGTGATTTGGATGTTAGAATGTTTAAAGTTGTCCTGGAGGTTCCTAAGCCTCTCCTCATATTTTTGAATTCTTGTTTCTTCATTCTGTTCTGGTTGAATGTTTATTTCTTCCTTCTGCTCCAAATTATTGATTGACTTCCAGTTCCTTCCCTTCACTGTTGGTTCCCTGTCTATTTTTCTTTATTTCACTTTGCATAACCTTCACTTTTTCCTTTATTTTGCAACCATACTCAGCTATTTCTGTGAGCATCCTGATTACCAGTGTTTTGAACTGTACATTTGATTGGTTGACTATCTCTTCATCAGTTAGTTCTGTTTTTGGAGCTTTGATCTGTTCTTTCATTTGGGCCATATTTTTTGTCTCAGAGGTCCTGTTATGGTGTAAAGGGTGGAGCCTTAGGTATTCGCCAGGGTGGGGCAACCCACACCGCTGCTGTATGTAGGGGAAGGGTTCGAGAGTGAACAATGATGCTTGCTTAGCTCTTGGCTGGCTTTCAGTCACTCCCCCCCCACTCATAAGCAAATTGGGCTCTTCTAGTGCTGATTCCCAGGTGGGTGGGTTTGTGTCCATTCTAGGATCCTATGGGTCTCTTCAAAGAACT
>PVKM010041009.1:0-13269 GCA_004027735.1 Carollia perspicillata
CTGCCTGGAACCCCCCTTCTCTCCAGTAATCCTCCATTCTGTTCATGTCCATGGGCTGTACATGTAAGTTCTTTGGCTTCTCCTATACTATTTCTATACTATGCTTAACACCCCCCTGTCTATTTTGTACCTACCAATCATGCTTCTTAATCCCTGCACATTTTCCCCCATTCCCCCTCTTCCCTCTACCAGTTAATAGCTCTCCAAATGATCTCCATACCCGAGTTAGTATTTTTAATCCCATCATAAAACCTTGGGGGTAAATTTCTGGAAATCAATTCATATTGCAGCAATGTTTGTGTAGGTATCTGTCCCTTTAAGATTTGATTTGTAGCCCCGACTACATTGTAAATTGTTTTTTTGGTTTCTAAGACAACCTAGGTAATGATTGAGTTAGGCCATTAACAAGGTGTGCAATGAGTCATGCACACCTCACGAGTACTGTCTTTTGCAGAGCTCTGAGTGTAGTGGCAAAATCCTGCCCTGCAGGATAACTTTGTAAGATCTCTGCTCTTCAGAGGACTGACCCCTTCTCCCTGCCCAGGCATAGTAGTCTAGCAAAATAAATCAATAGTTATAAAATATATCAATTTGCCTCTAGAAAATAACTCTCTCTATATTTTCTCAATAATGAAGATACTGTCAAGATGCCACTTTCTTCTTGCAAAGTATAGCTACTTAATATAAATTAGAAATTCTACCCTGGAGACAGCTATATTAGCTATATGATAGGGAAAAAATTAACCTCATAAATGCAAAATACTTTATTTGGAAGACAATCTTGCATCCATGAATCACAGAAAACTCTGCCTTGGAGGTGTTTTCATATCACTGTAATGAAGGAATTTCATATTGGAGATATGAATAGATCACAAACAAGATGGTGTCATTTTTGCTTGGGAAGCAGGTGTTCTCCACATTTTTTTCCATTGACCTGACCTGATAATCAATATGAACTTTCTCATTCTTTTCCTCTGATATTAAGAAAATTTCAGTTCTCTTTCTGTGTTCTTATAAGAAAAATTGTCAAGTTTATTGCTGTATGTGCTGATAAATCACACTCAATGGTAAATAACATTTATTGTAAGTGCTGATTTTTAAATCTAATTAAATCAACTCATCTTCACAATTAAATATTTATATTGCCACTCCAGAGATGCTTGGAGGTCATTTTAAAAGGAAGTTATTATATTTTTCTTATCATTTTTAATGCTACCAAAAGAATTATATTACTTATAAACTGTTTTAGTTGTAGCTGAAAACTATTTAGCTGTACTGTGCCAGACAATAGGGTATTAAAAATGCTGCTAAACACTTGTATTATCTACCAAATTGAGAAAATAAAGCAAAGAATATCAGAAAAACTGATTATGTGCACTCAGAAAGTTAACTCAAAATTAAAAATTCTGAACTAAAATAGAGTGAGCCTGTGGAGGGAGTGCTAATGGGTACACTATGTTTTGGGGGGTGAGGAAAATGTTCAAAAATTGAATATGGTGATAGCGGCACAACTCTGTGAAATTTATACTTTAAAAGAGCAATTCATATGGTATGTAAATTATATCTCAATTATACACACACGTTCTGTTCTAATACTTTTACTACTGGTATATATAATAAAATAATAAACAACAGTGCTAATAACAACAAAACACCTTCTCTTTGATACACTTTTTACTTTGTTGGTATCATACAATTCAGAGAAGAAGAAACACTACCAAGCAGATTAATAGTGCCTTATAAATAATACAGCCTCATGAGAATAACAGGAATTATTTGAAGATATTAGTGTACTGTTAAGTAGATAAAAATTTAAGTCTTTAAACGATACATTAAAAACTAGATTATAACGATTTGTCTATATTGCTAAATAACCACTTTCTTATCAAGCAGCATTGATATTTTTGATGACAGAAATATTCTAGTCTGATGTGCTAAGTGATGTGTCCAAGAACGTACAGCTTTTATTTAACAGAATGTGGAATAAATTGAATAGACATTATTTCATGACTAATCTGCGGCCATGCAATTGAACTGTTTTATTTCTGGATAAAGAGAAGAGTATGGTGAAGTATAGATTGAAATAAAATCACACAGCTTAAAATAATCTTATAAATCCTCCCTACATATGCATAAATATGAGATGATTTCAAATATGCAATCTCCCCTTTTACCTATGGCGATATTTAAAAAAAATCTGTATATTTCAAAGAAGTAAATCTCTGGCAAACTGAGTGTACTACATTTAGAATTATAGATTAAATTTTAAGCATTTGTTTGTAGTGTTTAATATGTACTTTTAAATATATAATATTACAAAAGCATTTATTTGCTATATTTCCCCTAAAATTATGAAATATATGTCCAAATTTAACAGGACAATTTTCTTTATGATATATAATTATAGAGTTAATGTATGTATATTTTAATTCCGTATGAAACAAAGCAATGCTTGGGACAAGGAAAAATGGAACCTGACTGTGTCTACTGTACATCCCCAATTTCCTCCATTGTCGATGAGCCCACTCATTCTCAAACAATCGGCTATGTTCCTGTATGCTTTTGTATATTGATCACACTGTCCTCACTGCAAGAAGCTTTCCTCCCCTTTCTATCTTCAAACCTCCACAAAGGACTGAATCAATGTATTTTTTAAAAGTCAGGCTGGATGTATGCAAAGGCTCTGTCCTGACTAATATGCTAGCAACTGCTGCACGGTGTCAGGGTGCATTCACACAGTCACTAAAAGCAAAGAGACCAGGAAAACTAATGTTTCAGTGAAGTCCCACCACAATCCTGAGGAACTGTGGCAGCATTAGATGCACACACATGGCTGAAGGTGCAAGACCAGGAATATCTATAAAAGCAAAGAAATATGGTCTCTACTGGGCAAAATTTCTAGACTAAGAGGGCTAAAATGTCTCGGAAATCTAAAATCAGCATGTTGGAGTACAACAAACTGTCTTCTCATGGGCCTCAAATACCATGTGAAACACTTTTATTTCTTTCAAATGACTGACCTACTACATTCAATCTATCTTCATTTTTGTCTGTTTTCTCACATCTGCTTCCACATTTTGTGGAGAATTCCACTCTTCCAACTCCTAAGCTTAAATGTTTGGTAAGTAATGACTCTTTTAGTTGACAATTTTATAGGTTGGCTTATTTCTTTGAGATTTATAGCTTTCCTACTTTCCAAGTATGCTGCCATTTGCTGTCCATTTTTAGTTTACTTGTAAGAAGGAAACATATCCCTGTAGTGTTAGGGAATAGTTTATCATTCTTTAGAATAAGGGGTCAAGTCACAAAAAATCATGCAAAATAAATGACTGATTTAGGCAGTCATAATATAGTTCAGAAATGGCCTAAGTACAGTTCGTAGGTTGTACAAATCTCTCCCACTGCACAGAATAAATATTGTCTTTTGGAAATTAGTTATCTAGAAAGGATTATGTTTGAATCAATCATAATCAAATACAGCAGGCCAACAGATATCCACCATACAATTTAAAGATATACTAAATTAAATGAGAATATTTCTGAAATATTATTTTAAACTATAAAGTTATTAATGACTAAAACAAAATTTCACTTATTAGAATAATAAGATGTGTAGCCATTATTTTAAAATCTACTTTCTTACCTATATGTCAATTAAATAAAATTTGTCAACATTTACATATGTGGACAAGGAGATAAAATTAGAAACAAAGTGATGTACACACGTAGAAAAGTAGAATTGTAACTAAATATTTAAACAGCTGTTAGAACATATGACTGATTAATTAAATATATAGTTAACTTGTTTATCATACCATTTATAAAACATTATTAAGCCGGAGCATATTATAATTTGGACTATTTTCCTACATAATCACCCATTCCTCTCTGGATATTAACCACTGAAGTCATAACAACTGACAATTAGATTCAAATAGTAATGTGGCACAGATTTTTTTAAAAGAATTCTATCCTTCAGTATGCCTAGCTTCTTATTAAGAATTTGAGATTATATTTTGCTTCTAGACACAGCTTGATTTATTCTTTAAAGATGAACACAATTTCTCACGTTGAAAGAAAATAGTGCATGTTTTATAAAAGCTAATAATTCTGCCACAACCATTTCCAGAAATTTAGATTGGCACATAGATATTATGAATCATACACATATATCAAATATAAGTTGACTTTTAATTATTACTTCTAATTTAATAATTTTTAAATGTCAGTGTTTTAGGAGCCCTAGACACTAAAACCATAAGGTGCGTTAATGAGCAACTCTTCACCAAGTTGAAGATTTATATATGTCACAACAGAAAGGCATTTATCTTTAGATTCAGTAGACATATTTTTGTAATTAAGGTTAATGACATAGCTCATTGCTATTCAAAATCCCACTGAGAGACAATTTCAGACCAAGACACCAGTAGAAAGCAACTACCACTATTTAATAGAGTATCCTCATGGAAAATTGAACACTGCGATGAGCTGGTCCTACAGGAATCACGGTTATCATTAACAGAGCCAAGGGCTTCAGCCTTCTGCCTCATATAAATGTACATGAATTTAGAGGAAAGAAAATGGAAAAAATAAAAGCCTGAACAAACAAGAAGAGATATGATGGAGAAAGCAGCTGGATATCACTTTGTTTTTTTGTTGAAAAAATACCTGTTCCCCAGGACAATATCTTGAAAAATCATTTGTGATGATGCATCTCTAATAGATTGCAACCATAGTGTAGCTATTGCTAAGAGAAATGGCATCCATTTTTAACACAAAATGAAAGACCTGTTGCCATGTTGACAAAAAGGTGTGGGACTTACAACCGCCGGTGTGCTGGTCTGTAATGAAGGGTTTGACAGGGACATTTCCTTAGGCTTTCATTTTCTGACTCCATTTTTCAGGAGGTTTAAAATAAAAATCAAATGGTAATCAAGAAGCTCAATGTGGAGGCAGGCAATGCAATTCACTTAGTGCCCGAAAGATCGCCGTGGGTCTGAACAGTGGTAAAAGTCGACTCATCCTCCTCTCAGAGCAACAAATGCCCTGCATTTTTGTCTTTTCCACTGTCACGTACAGGGTGACTTAACTGTGGCAGGGGAAAGAGGGATATGGTTCTCATACTACGGTAAAACCTAGTTGGTTGGAAGTGGCAGACACATTGTGATCCACACGTCTTGTGGCCCCCAAACGCAGCCGTCTCTTTTACATCTCTCACTGTGCATGACCCCATCTGCCATTTTGTGAGGACGACAAAGCAGCCTTGGGGGAGGTCTCCATGGAGACTAGCCTAGGCATCTCGCCAGCAGTCATGTGAGTGACACACTAAAGAGGTGCATTATCTTGTCCCAGCCAAGCTCTCAGGTGTCTGCAGGCCAAGCTGATATCATGACTGCAATCTAGGAAAAAATCTGACAGAGAACAGCCCAGCTAAGTCACTTCCAAATTTTTGATCTACACGCAACTGTGAAATATTAAATGTTTGGGGTTTTTTCAAGCCTCTAAATTTTGGCCCATTTTGACACAGCAATAGATAACTAATACAGACAAAAATAGCATTGAAGATGTCATGATTTAATGTGGAAGGAAGGATGGCGGAAAGAAGGATTGCCACAGAATTGTTATATGAACTACTTTTTGAAGAAAGATGAAATATAAACTAGAGGATTGGAGAGCAGAATATTATTTACAAGATATTTCTAAAATATAACACCATATCATTTTTCATGATCAGGTACCAAATGCCTTAGAAGAGTTGTATTAAAAAGCAGTTTGCTAATAAATCTTTCAAACATTTTCTTCTTTAAAACAGTAAGAGAGAACTATTGTCAAATATACAGCCTGGTGCAGCCACTATAGAAAACAGTATGGAATTAACTCAAAAACTAAAAATGAAAGTGCTTTTTGATCCAGTGATTCCATTGCTGGGATTATACCCTAAGAATCCTGAAACACCAATTCAAAAGAACCTATTCACCCCAATGTTCATAGCAGCACTATTTATAGTAGCCAAGTGCTGGGTAAGCCTAAATGACCATCAGTAAATGAGTGAATCAAAAACTGTGCTACATTTACACAATGGAATGCTACACAAGAGAAATAAAGCAGCTCCTACCCTTTGCAACAGCATGGGTGGGTCTGGAGAGCATTATGTTGAGTGAAATAAGTCAGGCAGTGAAAGACAAATACCATATGATCTCACCTATAAGTAAAACCAAATCAACAAAACAAACAAGAGAGCAAAATAGAACCAGAGACATGGAAATAAAGAACAAACTGAAAATGACAAGAGGGGAGGAGAGAGGGGGTATTTGGAGCAAATAAGAGGAAGAGGCAAGTCAAGGGGCGTGAGTAGAGGACTCATGGGCATGGAAAACATGGTAGGGATTGACTGTGGGGGCGGGGCAGGGGAGAGGAAAGGGAAAATGGGACAACTGTAACTGAGCAATAATACAAAATTATTAAAAACTTAATAATGCCAAATTATACAACTTGATGGTTCAAGGTGTGACTACGATGCAAATACATTTAAAAAACCTCACAGTTGTCCAGAAATAGAAAATGAATATCTCAATGTAAAATGGAAATGAATACTGTTAGATAAAAAAAACAAAGGAAGTGTCCCTAGGGACCACATTGCAGGTCAATTCGAGCTCCTTAAGAAGGGGTGACTGGAATTTGTGTACTTTTTAGAATTGCTTATAAATGTACATGTACTGAACTATGCACAATCTTTATTTCTGATTAAGAGTTTATTTCTTATTCCAAACCTATTTTTCTTTATTTTTTTTCAAGTTATTCCTGTAGCTATTATTACATATAGAGATCAGAGTGACTGGATTATAACACTCCGTTAAAAAATGTTCCAGCCCTGGCTAGTGTAGCTCAGTTAGTTGGAGTGTCAACCATAAACCAAAAGGTCACACGTTTGATTCCCCATCAGGGTGCATGCCTAGGTTGTGGGTTGGGTGGCCATCTAGGGCACACAAGAAGACTGATCAATTGATCAACTGATCAATTTCAGTCTCACATTGATCTCTCTCTCTCTCTCTCTCTCTCTCTCCTTTCCCCTCTCTCTAAAATCAATAAACATGTCTTCAGGTAAGGATTAAAAATAAATAAATGTTCTAATATTTATATGAGTAGCCTGTTTGAGAAATATTCTTTACCAAAACATGTTCACTATAGTTGTGTTTTATTAGATTTTAGGTATAACATGTATGTGTGTCTATGTGGGTGGTCTGCTGAGAGTGCGTTCATGTTTTACCCAAGGGCTGTTCTTCATACTCCCCAGTCTATACATTTTCTAAAAGAAGTCCTGATTATCTATTTGAAACAATTTTTGAACATCTATGTGTGTTATGCACCAAGCCCCAAGTATAAAATGGTAAATTAGAAATGAAGTCGCTGCTGTTATGGAAAATACAGTTTACTGAGGCAGTCAGAAAAAATATATACACAAAAATATTTAAATAAGCAAAGTCCAATAACTGCCATGAGGGGAAATACAGACAGTGCCAGATTAGATGTACCTGCTGTAGCATTCTTACAAAGAGCATCTCCGAGTTGATGAGACTTTAGTTGAGATCTGGAGGATGAGAATGAGTGGGCACTGGGAATAATGATGGGGGGGCGGAAGCTCAGAGGATTGCATCTATATACACTGCTTACTTTTTTAAATAAGTGTGGGAAAGTGGGATGTATTAGAGAAATGGGAAGACCAGTATGAGTTGACTATATTGATCGGGAGGCCTGATGAATAGAAAGGAAGCCAGAGAGAACAACATGGGTGAGATGGTGAGACCTTATTTTAAGTGTAATGCAAACTTCTTGAATCATTACTACAGCAGTGAAGTAAGCTGTAAAATTTCTTTCTTGTGTTTTACAAAGTTGAATGTCTGAGAAGTGATAGAGTGAAGATAGGAAAGGATAGAGAACTGTCTGTAACCATGGGAGGGATAATGGTTGCTTGGACAATGGTAGTTATACTGGTGATGGATAGAATTCAATTAATTCAAGAGATACTATTAAATGATTTTGGCAAGTATTAATGATTAGGTTAATTAGGAGAGAGAAAAGATTAAGGCTGCCTCTCCTACATCTCTGAATAGAATTTCTCAATGTATGGTTGTCAATGCTTAATTAAATTTAAAATGTGATCATTTTGATTAGTAAATGTATGTAAATTGGTATAAAAATAATAAAGATAATCCTTCAAATTGAAAATGGTGTTACTTCCAACTGCAGGGATTTGCACACAACTATGTTCTGAGTATCATATCTGTACTGAAACATTTTTCTGTCAATTTTTGCCACATTCCCCTTGGTTTTAGACAATTTCTCTAAATTACTAAAGTAACTTAGAATCCATATATTCTCTAGCAAGCTGAGAATGGCAAGAAAACTTCTCTATTACTTCATGCAGCATCAATATCAGTTCAGTACAATTGTCACAAAAATCTGAATAATTGCAGCCCAGAGTCAAAATTACATATAGACTGTCATACCTTAGCATCCCTGGTTTTAGCAACTTTAAGAGAAGAGAAAAAAGGAGTGAGAGATGATTGTATCAGAGTTTGTGCTGTTTTTGTTGCTGTCGTGCTTGCAAACAAAACGTCCCACTTACAGTCAAACGCAGGAGAGTAACCAGCTTATGGATGATCCTTCACCACGTGAAACTGCTATTCTAGAACCTCCTTTTGGTAAGAGAGCCATCACCTGATAGTTGGGACACCTTATAATAACTGATGGGAAACAAGGTGATAAGAAGCCACTCTGTTTCTTAATAGACATTCTTATTCCAGTCCCTTTTCCTAATGGCATGCTTTCTTGGCACCCAGAGAATGCCAGGTGTTCCTACTAATTTGTGCGAAATCCTCACCTTCTCGCACACTCCAATATGACCACGGATGCATCAGAAGTCATCAGATGCTCAATATGCTCAGTGAGATGCAAAATATGTAGAGAAACAGTTGGCAATATGTATTGTGTTCCTAATGAAATTTGGCTAACCTGTGTTAGCCATTATGCACTGCATTTTAATTGTGTACTCTTGCAAATATTCTGGCTCAATGGAGTCTCTATTAGCAATTGGTTATATGCTTCATTAGTGACATTATTTGCAGAGGTAATTAGGGAATGGATTAATACAATATATGTCTTAGAAAGAAGTTGCTAATTACCTTATTATCCAAATATTAGTTATGTAATTCCAGTAAAAGTAATAAAAAAGAAACAAAATAAAATTTGTTGTTAAACTATCCTTGATAATAGATAATGTCTACCTATTCTATAAGCTGGGCACATTTTGGTTTTCGGTTTGCTGGCTTGATTTCAACCTCATTTTTTGGTCCCCGTTATTTACTACCGTCAAGTTATATCACACACCTTGAACCTTGTGCCTCCTTGATCGTCTGTGGTTCAAGCTTCCTTGAACTGGCTCTTTTCCTCCTCACCAGTGTCTGTAGAAATCTTCCCATCTATCCCTCTCTAACTCATTAAATTATCCTTTTAAGACCACAACGCAAGTATTGTTTTCTCCAGAAAATCTTTCTTGAGAAATCTTCAGATTACAGCATGAAATGTGTCCTCCATCTGTTGTAGCTATCACAAGAGAAAGTTTGTATTTCTTTATATGAACACATAATCTTTGATTAAGATCCTTTTCCTCCACTAGATGGTAAGTCCCCTGAGGACAGAATCTATATTTTTATTGCTTGATATAACTTAATTAAGTCATCAAAATACTTTATGAAATAAGGAGGCAAAGAAGAAAGGGAGAAAGAAATTGACTTAAATTGTTTTGAAACAGACATTCTGCATTTATTATTTCATTAGGGACTCCCAATCACTTTATGTGAAGGTTATTGTTATTTCTATCTTACAGAGTTCCTTAGAAAACTAATTGTAACAGGTAGTTGAGCCAGAACACTGATGTGCAATAGTAACTCATTTACCTATGCCTTATAGCACTGTTCTGTCTAACCTCTTAAAAACACAGAGCTTGTGAAAGCTCACATTTTAATCACTCCATTTTCTCTCTCTTATATTCCAAATTAAATCACTCGCATCTTTATCAGATGGAGACAATATACACTTACATTTAACCATTTTACTGTGTGTTGTCAAAAAGGTGATGTTTACCAAAAACATTGTCAGTTCAGTGTATTGGGATAGACATTGCTATGCTTTAACTGAGGACAGTTGCAGCCAGTAGCAAAAAGGGGGACAAGTGTGACTCTTGATTCCATCATCCACTAGTTACATAAGTAGTTAATACTTTGAGTACTAGTTTCCTGCTATACAAAATGTGGATTATAATAATTCCAAACAAAAACACTTAAAATTACTTTAACTCCCTTGTAAGTGAAGACACTGTGCTAACACAAAACTTTGAATTGTAAGATAGATTGTATCAGTAACATGGTTTGCTAACTCTAAAGTACTCTATGTTTTACATACTCACTGAAACATCGTTTTTTCATTGATATGTACTGTTGCCCAAACTCATTCAAATGGGATTTCAGAATTAAATTCTCTACTTAAGTCTACAGAGTTCCAAGCTTGCAAGTAATACCTGTCCTCCATTCCCTAGAGAGATACAACAGTAATTAATGCAGTGGCTACCCTGGGCTCCCTCATTGCTACTCCCAGGGGAGGAAGAATGAGTTCGCTGATGAATGAAACAGACTATTTTTTTTCTTTTTTCTTACCTGTTTCCTGTTATCAGATTTTATTCAGGCATACTCTCTTCCTTGCAAAAAATAGAACTGAAATAGTCCACTTGTACTGGGAAGTCTGGCAATCCTCCTCTGCGCCAGTGGCTGGGTGAACACATGTGTCTGATTATGATGTAAAGATAAGTAGCCACAGCCTAAGAAATGCTTCCCAGGGTCAGCTTCATTGCTAATAAAGGTGAGAGTTTGATCTTCATTTGTCTGATACTTACACTGAGTTTTAAGTCAGTTTTGAACTCCAGTAAGAATGATTGTTGATATTAGCTCCATAAATACGCCCAAAGCATTGTTTTCATACTTACCTCTTCAGTTTTGAAATGTGAAGGGTTGAGTGAATCTACCATATGTAAAAACAAACAATTAATGTTCTAGTATTAAAACATGTATTCGTTTAAAACACATCAGATAGTAATCCAGTCTAAATATGAATAACTTTATTTTAAAACTCAGTGGAAAATTCATTTTCAGATAACTAACTGGAAAGCATTTTGTAAATGCTGTGGTTAGTAAGCTCCTATTAATATATTTAAAATTATATTTATAACATAATATAAGAAATATCATTTTTTTTCTGTTTAGGATTTGGGTCTTGTCGGAAATGGACTAACTTATAAACAGGGAACCCTGTACTTTCCCAGACTACCATAAGGTAAGAATGTCAGTGTTGTTAGAATGGCCTGAGATGATGAATTATGAATAGTTTTGAAATAATAGATGTATCCAGAGTTTAACATAGGTTCTTGCTACTCAAAATATGCATAATAGACCAACAACATTATAATTACTGGAAGCTTGTTACAAATGCAGAATCTCAAGTTCTCACTCCTAACCTATTAACTCATAACATGCATTTAAAAAAAAAAAATTCCATGCAGTTGTAACCTTAGGAACATTAGAAAGCTCCAATAAAGGTTATGTAGACTAAGATACAATCGTACAGGTAATACATTACTTCTGTGTCAAGTTATTTATTTACTGAAGCATTTATGTACTCCTTAGCTAATCCCTTACTAATCTCCCAACAATGAATTCATTAAAACAGGCAAAGTTATTTTATTATAGTTTCTGTGTGATGTATGAGCCCTGGCACAGTCCCATGATGCTCTCTTTCAGAGCGTCCAGAAACTCTAAACCATGAATTTAGGTTCAAGTTAGATCTTTCCATTCTAATTCTGTACCTATGTGAGTGAGTCCAAATATTACTAGCCTCTGAAAATAGAGAGAGTCCATTTCTCTTTACCAGAGCATGTATCGTGGCTTATAACATTCCTCTGAACACACACTCTATCCTGGGTTCTCTATAAATACGGGGGACAATATGTTTGGTTTGCCTAGTATAGTCCTAGATTATTTCTGCTCTCTTTGCATGATTAATATTGGTGTCCCATTCACCTTTAAAGTGTTGTAGTAAATGATAAATTACATAGTCACTCTGTGTATAAATAAAGCAAACAAGAAAATTATCTGAATGATTGCCTAAGAAGTTTCATTAGATAACATAACATTCTCAGAATCTATTGTATAATATAGGCAGACCCTCAGGGCAGATTCTACTCTTGGTGTGTATCAAATAGCATTTTTTGAGGAAACTGTACTATTTTCTATAGTGGCTGCACAATTTTATATTTCTTAACATTCCATCAACATTGGTAGTGTACAAGGGTTCTGATTTCCCCACATCCTCACCAACACACCTTTAAAAAAAAAAATAGCCATCTTAACAGAAGTGAAATGATCTCTCTCTGTGGTTTTGATTTGCATGCCCCCGATGATTAGTGGTGCTGAGCACCTTTACATATCCCTGTTGGCCATTGGTATATTTTCTTTGGATAAATGTTTATTCAGACCTTTTGTCCATTTTTTAAATTGGCCATTTGTGGGTTTTGTTTGCTTGTTTGTTTGTTTTTTGCTGTTACGTTGTAGTAGTTACTTAGATATTTTGGAAATTAAATTTTTATGAGATAGATGGTTAGCAATTACTTTCTCCCATTCTGTTGCTTGCCTTTTTACTCTGTTGATTGTTCCTTTTGCTGCACAATGCTCTCTATTCTGATGCAGTTCCACTTGCCTGTCTTGCTTTTGTTGCTTGTGCTTTGGGTGACAGATCCATGAAATTATTGCCAAGATCAGGGTCACAAAGCTTTCCCCCTAGCAGTTTTCTAGTAAGCCTTAGGTTTAAATCTTTGATTAATTTTGAGTTGACTTTTCATGTATAGTATAATTTCATCCTTTTGCGTGGTGTTTTTGTTTTTGTAGAGTAATCACATCTCAAAAAAGCTCTATATAAACAACAGAAAATAAAGTTTTCTGAGACAAAAACTTATAACCAAAATGCTTCTGGTTTTATTTTTCTTTCTTGACCTCACCCCCTTTCTTCCAAATATTACTATAAATGATTTAATTTTATTTGCTGGGCTGATATAATGTAACAGTTGTAATTATTTCGTGATGAATGCTTTTACAATATTTAGCATACTAGAAATATATTGAAGTACTACTATGTGACAGACATTATGCCATATCTTGCTTAGGA
>PVKM010041010.1:0-13255 GCA_004027735.1 Carollia perspicillata
GGGGGGGGGTCTCCGCTCACAGGGCTCCCCTGTCCGCTATGGATGAACATAATGCTACCAAGACATAATTTGCTTGGGGAGGAAAGGGACTAGTCTCTAAAGGGAGAAAAGGCCCCGAGTCCTTGCCTCAATGGTATTTATTAGGTTCTCAACACATAGGGATTCAGGTAAAGCTCATCAATCAATGTGAAGCAGTATGGGTTAAACAATAGATAACAAAGAACTCTGAGGGCCTATTTTGAGTCAGGGTCGGATAGCTAAAGAGCCATAAAACTTTGAGGAACAAACTCACTTCTTGCTTGGATCCTTATTTAATTGAGAGCATTCTAAACAAAAGCAGGTTTCACAGGATTTTACATATTCTTTCTTATGCCTGATTACCCCAGAAACCACTCTAGCTGGCAGAGGGTTGCACCCCCTCCCTATCAAGATTCAAACTTAAGTGGATTAGAGCCAGGAAGCGCTTTTCCCAGAGCTTCTCCCAGATAGTAAGGGGACTAGGGCTATGTCAAAATAGCCAGGGGTTTTGAGGGTCCTTTGCCCTCACTTTGCTGCAGTCCCCAAGTCCTTTCTTGATGGCCTCCCACATGATCGTGTCTGCTTGGGTTGCCTCTCCTCTGAGGGGTCGTGCCTGTCACTGACTACTGACACCTGACCAAGTGTTGAGGGCTAGAGATGGCAGAAGCAGCGCTCTTGCCAGGGAGATAAGCTTCGTTTCCTCAGTGGCTCACAGTCGGGAGGTTGCTTACTCAGCCTTAGCCATGGCGGGGTGGTTACAACTCCTGAAACCAGGCAGAGCAGTTCCCAACAGCAAGACCCTTTAAATAAAAATTCCCCGAGGTTTGAGTGGTGGTCATGATAGGCTCTTAGACTCTGCTACTTTAGCGTGAATTAAAATCAGGTTTGAGCTGACAGCAACTTGGAGACCTTTGATTAGTTAGTCTTCACTTAATAGGTGAGGAACCTGAAGTCCAACAGGCATAGATAATGAGATGGATGATGCTGGAGAAAAGCAGTTGAAAGGGAGACTGTGAGAGGATGGTGAACACAAAGCAGCATTCTGTTTAGGCTTGTTTTCTTTGTACACATTTATCATGTGAACTATGGAATGCCTGCTTCCTTCACAGTTCCAGATGCAAGTTCTTATTTACACCAGCCTTTCTAGGGTTCTTCAGAGACCATAAGAATGCTTCTCTCTGTTCCTAAACTCACCAGTGAGTAGGAAGCAAATGCTTCATTGTGAAGAAATTAATATATCCCTGAGGATGAGCAATTTACCCCTTCTACCGGTGAAAACAACCCCTTTGAGCTGCTGTGGCATCCAGGGTAACAGGGGGCCAGTTTGTTTATTTCATTTATTGGTTGAATTGCCAAATTCCTGTCTTTAATGAGCTAATAGACCTTGGATGCACATAAAGTTCATTTATTTCCTTTGATAGATTTACATATTTATAGAAAAATCACTCCAAGCACTGAAAGAACCCAGTCATGCAGCTGCTTAAAATCTTTTAATTATGGTAGAAACAACTCTTTTAATTTTATATCTGTGAAACAAAGTTAAGTGGAAAATGGAAAGTTTATGTCTGACTAACATATTTTCCCACAGATTGAATGCTTTTGGATCTCAGACACTATTGTACTAATGTTTTCAATTTAATTCATAAACTGAAAAAATCCTGACCCAAGTAATTTTTTTTTCAGAAATATCTAATTTACATCATTTGAGTTTGAAATAATAATGAAAGGCTTTTAAATTAAAAAATGGTTACTTAGGGATTAGAAACGAAAGCTTGAGCTCCTTATTTCTTTGTTGGACCAAAGACATACAGGGTCCGGCACAAATAACACCCTTCTTTGTTCCAAAATCATCAGCATGTAATTCTGTAACATAACAGTATCACACTCAAGCATACCATATGACATTTTAGGAGAAATGTTCAAATGAAAACTATGAATTATTACAGTCATATTATTACACTACCAACCACACTCAAGCAGGCATTATTTCTGCTGGACCCTGTATATTTAATCAGACAAGTAAATTTATTTTAACAATTCACAGTTTTATTCCCGAGCTACTTTGCATAGTTTTTATTAGCAAATACCATAGTTTGGTTAGATTAAATTGATACAAAGTCTACTGCACTTAAAGTGTGTTTTGCTTGTTAATTGATTTGAAAGTTTGTTTTCACGTGACTTCAGAAGGATTTATTTTATATGGGTTCTTATTAGGTGAATTTAATTATTTAAGTTCCCAATTTTATAACGGAAATGTGTTAATTTGATCCCCAGACATTGCTCCATGTTCACTTGGAGGAACAGTCATAAGGGTAGCTGATATTTCTAAAGAAAACCCCTCCAGAGTGCGCCCAGGACACAGTGCTCTAAGTGTGATGGTAAGTGTGGAAAGTCCCTACTTTTGGCTGCTCCCCTTTACTCTCCTGGGCTCATTTATACCCTGGGAGCTAAAGCACCTGCTTCAGGAGAGAAAAATCAGACCATCCTCTATGAAGTATTTGAAATTATTTTTTCAAATAAGAAGGAAAAGAGAAGTGCTCTTTTTTTAAAAAACCTTGCTTCTGCAATACTAAAAATAATTAAAGAAAATATTTAGTCTCAAAATTCACATGTTTCTACATTTTAATATTTTCTACATTAAAGGGTAGATTGTCACTGCAGATTACTTTATTTTCTATATAATGAAATAAATTTTAGAAAGCAGCCAACATTTTGGCTGCAGATCGTTAAATTTCTTTCTTCCTAATTTTGCAGAAACACAAAACTTGATGCTGGGGGACACTTAAAGAATCATTTTTTCCATTTAAATTCATGGCATCTTGATGTGTACCATAAGTATACTTGACACTCATTTAAATGGCATAGTACTTGATGTATTTTAATTTTACATGTTCCTCTAAATAACCACAGTGACACAGTGCATGCCTGTAAGCCCAGGTGCAAATGTTGTAACACAATTGGATTTGTTTCTTTTCACTCTCTACCTGTAGAAAGGGCAGATTATAAACTGAGTTCGTCTCCCATTTAGTGAGCTCCTGGGTTTATTACTCCCTGAATACACCCTACAAAGACTTCTTGAATGCCTTTTATGTATCAAGCCTCATGTTAAACACTGGGAACACCTTGGTGGCAAAACACAAACACTCCAGGTGTGAGATAAGGCACAAACAGATAAGGCGAGGGGTGGAGGGCACTGGGAAACTCAGTGACATCACCTGAGGCAGAGGACAAGTAACTTATTACTTATTTTTAGGAGATGAGGTGATCTTCTTGAATTCTGCACACATATTACTAATTCTATAGTTGTCAGACTACCAAAAAAAATCAAGAATTTAACTTTACCTTATAAATGCCACTGCCTAACTTGGCAGCAGTATGGAGGTCCCAATATGGGAAATGATGCTTCTTTTAGGAACAATGAACAGGTTTTCACCCAAGGAACGAAGCAAAGGACTGTGTACTGGACTGTAATTCATCTGGAGCCGGTAGACATTGGCTTCCCTGGAAGCTGGTTTAGCAGTTCTCCAGGGATGACAGGAGAGCAATGCCCTAGTCCTGTGGATATCTGTTGAAAGGAAACCTGCACCATCTACCTCAAAGGAGCAGGAAGGAGACAGACAGCTAATGAATAAAATCAGAGGATTCCTATACTCTGCACCATACACCCTTCTACCTCAGCACTCATGTTGGAAACTCCTGAGTGTTTGAATAGGTGGGTCTACACAGCACCATTCAATACTTCCATTCAGAAAATGTCTTTCGCCCTGGCTGGTGTAGCTCAGTGGATTGAGCACGGGCCTATGAAGCAAAGGGTCACTGGTTCGATTCCCAGTCAGGGCACATGCCTGGGTTGCAGGCCAGGTCCCCAGTAGGGGATACATGAGAGGCAACCACACATTGATGTTTCTCTCCCATTCTTTCTCCTTCCTATCCCCTCTCTAAAAATAAATAAATAAAATATTTAAAAAAAAAGACTGGAAAGTTCCACATGGATTCCCAACTTCCAGTTTAAAAAAAAAAAAGAAAATGTCTTTCCTTCCTGATATATAGGGTGTGGCACCTAGTAGGTGATTAACAAATATTCACTGAATGAATAAGTATTAAGTTCCTCTACTACCTGACATGTTTGTAAGTGATATAGAAAAAGAAAATGTAAATTTTTTGTTTACTCATTACAAAATTGGTGGGATCAGAATTAAGAGCTTTTAGGAAGTGATACACAGCTTTTGCCTTAAAAAACATTTATTCCCTCCATGGAATGGTTCCTTTCCCTTTAAACTGGCTGGCTCACAGAGAAGTCTGGGAGCATCAATGGCATGAAACATGTGTGCCTTAATCTAACTTCGTCCATCCCCCTTCTTGGAATTCTCCTTCCTGCTCTCTCCTCACTCCCCAAGTCAAATAATTGTGGAGAAAACAGCTCAAGACAGAATTTCAGGAGTCCTACTGTCTCTAACAATCAAGGAGAATAAATCCTTGGCTTGCTTGTATTACATTCCAGGTATCCTACAGAATAGATCTTTCGTGACTTCTTTCCCAAGCTAAATAGCTGACTTTCATATTCTTTTCCATTGGTAAAACTCTGAAATATACCTGCATCTAATTGTAATTGTAATTACTACACATCTGTGTGATCTAGATAAAAAAGAAAAAAATAGCCTTTTATTTTGAAATTTTCCCATTGTCTGAAAAATAAACACAGTGGTACAATGAACTCGGAGTGCCAGCTTTCACTGTCCACAACTGTCAGCCTATGGTTCATCTTTTCATCTGTCATTCTGCCCACTGTCCCATGATGAGAGTTATTTTGACACAAATTCAATGTATCATTTGTCATTTCTACACATTTTAGTATGTATCCCTAAAAGCACTCTTTAAAAAAACCATACCACCATTATTACATATAAAATTAATAATGATTCATATATATATAACTGAATATCTACTTAATATTCACATTTCTCCCATGGATTTTAAATTAGGTTTTATAGATATATTTGAATAGAATATAAAGAATACCCATACATTAATATTGGTTATGTTCTTCTTAATTTCCTTCAATACTTTATAGATTCCCTCTTAGTCTCTGTTTATTTGCAGTTATTTTTTAATTGAAGTACTAGGTCATTTGTCTTGCAGAGTTTCTCCAATGTTTATGTTTGTGGATTACATACCTTGGTGGTATTAAGCATGTTAGTTGGCCCCTTATATTTTCTGTAAATTGGTAGTTATGTCCAGAAGCTTGATCAGACTCAAATTTTATTTATTTATTCTTTAAAATTAGACTTTCTCCTCAGCAGTGTTGTTTACCCTCATCAGGAGACATGTGACATCGGGTTGTCCTTTTTCCTGCCAGGCAACAGGCCTTTGACCAGTATTGCCTAGATCTATTAATTTCTTACAAAATGCAAAATAGTAAAATTGTAATTTTTAATTTATTAGCTAGAGAACTTATATACAAAACTTCAGCCTTGTTGATTCTTAGTTACTTCAAAATATGGATTGTATAGAAAATCCAGGATAAATGTTTCTTCCCTTGATTTACCAGTTTTCAAAATATTGAGTGGTTCTTTACAACTTTCCAAAGATAACCAAATTTATACTTTCTAAAGTGTAATTAGGAATTTATAAGTTTAACTATATTTAGTTTTAATCCATTATAATTATCATCTCATTGATACTCAGATCAATTTATTTATGACCATTGGGTGCTTTTGATACAACCATAGGAATCTATGATAGTTTTCTTGTTTTTACTCTGTTTGGATAGTAACTATTTTAGGCTTAGCAGGCCACAAGGTCTCTGTTGCAATTATCATGGACAGTATGTGAATGAATAAGGGTGGCTATTTTTTTTACAAAAATCATGCCCACAGGGCACTATTTCTGGATCCCTGTTCTAAAGTAGAAAAACCTATGTTCTAAGAGAAAAATACAGCACAAACGCACATCCCTATGTACATTTAATCCTTGTTCTATCACTTCACCCACCAAAATGTTTTTCTTTTTAATTTTCTGAAAAGGAGAAGAAGCAAGCATGGAAAAGCAGAGGTAGAGTGAATGGTGGGGGGCAATGGAATTGCTTTGATGAGATAATAATGCTAACTTACTGCAATTAAAACATATTTGACATGTGTTTTGTATACTACATATGTATATATCTATATGTACACATGCACATGCATAGAGATTTTCTCTATATATGTAAATGTCTTGGGTTGTTTGGCAGGATGCCAACTAGTTTTATAATTACAGGGCAATATTCTTTTTTAAAATTTTATTTATTTATTTATTTATTTATTATTGTTATTCAAGTACAGTTTTCTGTCTTTTACTCCCGTCCCAGTCCACCTGCCCTGTGCTCCCCACCTCCTTCCCATTTCCACCTCCCCTTAGTTTTTGTCCATGTGTCCTTTATACTTGTCCCTATAATCTACAGGGCAATATTCAATCTGGTCATGCTAAGCCCACTGGCAAGACTTTCTGGGGGATTGCCTTGTGTCACTGTTGCTAGACTCCAGAAATCTCAGGGTTGGATGAGTTGTCAGCTTTTCTATTACAGCTCTTTCTAATGTATGACTTTCTCCATAAATTATTCAGCAACCATACAGACCCTGGCTGATTACCTTAGCTCATTCCTTGAATGACTCTTGAAATGATTTCCTTTGTATTAAGCCTATATGTGTATCTTCTCCATCATTTCTATAAGGAAGTCATTCCCAGCTGCCTATCTTGGTCAAATTTCTCTATTACATGCTTTCCTATGACCTGCACCTCTTCTGTGTAGAATTTGTCACCTCCATTTCTATGGGTGTTTGGTTAGTTTCTATGTCTATATTACACTGTAATCTTCAAGAAGGCAAGGATTACATGTATTTTTATTTCTGTCATATATCAAATATCTAGCATGTAGCAGACTCTTAAGAAATATATTTCAGATGAATGAATTCTTCTTATTTTACCTCTAGAGTTATATAGAATACATTTAAAATACCATACTCCCTTGAAATATTATTTTTCCTAGGGTGAACATCAAAGCCTTCTCAAAAATTCTCCCTGTTGCATAGCTTTTGATTTGCTTGTTGGGGTAGTTGTTTCCCTTTGTACAGATTCCAGTGGGCACTCAAAACTGACCAATGGCCCTGGCTGGTGTAGCTCAGTGGATTGAGCATGGGCCTGCGACCAAACAACCACGGTTCGATTCCTAGTCAGGGCACATGCCTGGGTTGCAGGCCAGTTCCCAGCAGGAGACGTGTGAGAGGCAACCATACATTGAATTTTTTCTCCCTCTCTCCTTCCCTTCCCCTCTAAAGATAAATAAATAAAATCTTTAAAAAATTAAAAAAAAAAAAACCTGACCAATAGTCTAGATGTACCCTGACTAGCTTAGGGTTGGAATGGGACCATCATGTCTTTGTTGTAAAGACTGAAACCACCATTGGCATTTGGCAACAGCATTACATGATGTTGATCCACATGATGCATTAAAAATATTTTGTCATCTTTTATATTTCTGAGTGCTTACTAAATCTGTTGGCAGTTCACACTATGAGAGTGTTTAATTTATGTAAACTTACTGTATTCCCAGATTCCCAGTATTCTCACACATAATATTTATTTAAATACATGTCCTACTATCATATTTTCACCTTGAAAGCCTATGTGTGATCTCTGAGTAGCACAATCAAACATAGACACATTACAGTTCTTCATCAAACAGCCTTAAAATAGAGAGCTCCTCTATAATTATTGCTGGGCAAAAAATGATTTAAGTCTTCCCCCAACTCATCCTAATGAAAACACAGCACTGCAGTTGATTAGGAGTAGATCATTGTGTAGTATATTCTTTTAGAAGCTCATTTTGAATATATTTTGTCTTCTGCATGTTTACCAACCTGTCCCTTCTGAGCCGTTGCTGGTTTTGGGCAGTGTTCCAGAGGACAGCAGCACTTTATCAGTTTCCGTGCTGTTCTCCACTCCAGCAAAGCGCTCCTTTCCCCGGGATTTGCTGTGGTAATTGAATATCTGGATTAGGCATCTGTTCTCATGAATTCCTTCCTTGGAGTACATTCAGCAACTGACTAACTGCATCTCTCTCACAAACAGCACAGGTCTGGAACACCATGATCTCACTTATTAATTAAAGGGACAAGGAGCTTGGGACCTGCTGCTGAGAGATTCCAGACCAGCAAGGGTTCTGGCAAAGGGCAGACCCAGGCATAAACAGTGGCTAACCCTGTCTCTTCTAGAGTGTGGATCCCCCAGAGTTCCATTCATGTAAGGAAGATAGAGTGAACTGAATTTTAGATTTCCTCTCTGCCCTTATCATAATATTTCACGGGCACCACAGTGGTGGGCATAAACAAGAAAGATTGAAAATTCTAAGTGATGTTGGATTTTGTTTTATTGTTGTTGCTCAAGCTTAGAACATAGGGGCAAGTTCAGTACCCCTAGCCTCTTTTTGCTACCCTTTTCCTGATCATCTTGGATGCTTCTATAATGTTTACTACATAATCGTTCCATGGACTCTTAAATGTTTCTTTCCCAAGCTTTAGGTCCAAGAATTTATTGCTTGTTGAACTTGGACTTTTGAATGCTTCCTCAAACTGATCATATCCAAAATCAAGGTCATAAACTTTCTCTCCATATTTTTTCAAAATTCCATCCTTCTGTTAGCATTCCTACTAGTTATCTAGTCCCTCAGACTCAGCATCTCCATCATGCTTTCCACCTCCTTGTGCATCCTCATGGGTTCACACAACCTGTACTCTGCAGTCCTGAAATTTCTTACTTGCTTCCCTCACTTAGACTTTTTAGATCTCATGAAAACTGTGAAGTTTTTTTCTTGGAAAAATGCACAAACAAAAATGCTATTTTACTTACAATGACAATAGGTTCAGAGGTGAGCTTAATTCACTTCCATTTACTGGGCTGGTAGGTGTGTGTGGATTAAGTTTATCCTGGGCCATCCTGCCATGTACTTGGAACTGTGGTGCTATGTGCAGCCAGAGCTCCCTCTCATTCTCAAAACTATTGCTGTTTGGATGATAAGCTGTACAGCAATCTTATTCAGGAGCTCCCATGCAGTCTAACCCTACATGGACCATCTGGGGATACATAGACCTGCTTCAGGACCCCAGTGCTCTGCTCAGGATGGTATCTCACCAGCAATGCCACTCAATCATTCTCACCCCTCCAAACCCCACTTCCTCCAGCAAACCTATATCGAAGCCAACCTCCTCTGAAAATCACTTGTCTCGATCACTTTTACCTCTTGGGCATCTCTATATTCTTCTTCTAAATTCTTCCCATATAGTCATTCATTTGTTCAAGCGTTATGTTGGTTTACGTAGTTTATTAACCATTTCATGGGCCAGTCTTATTTCTCCAGTTAGATGGTGGCAGTGTGATGAAGGGAGAAGTGCATGGGCCGCTTGGCAGCTCACAAACTTGCACAGATCACATGACCTCTCTGAGACTTGGCTTCCCCCTTTGGGAATTAGACATAATACTTATCTTATAGAGTTGTTGAGAAAATTATCAGAAAACCCGACACAGAAATGATTTATGTTATTGGTGGTCAACTTTACTTGTACTGCTCTTCCCCTCACCATGCTGAGTACTGGGTAGTGAACAGAAACTTTGTCAGAAGAGGCTGAAGGTATTGTCCGTGGTGACTCATGAAACAGATGTTGTGGCTTTGGGCACAATAGGTAAGAAGCAAATACGTTTCCAGGGATTTTTATAGTAATTATTGGTGATTATTTTTTTCTTTTACAAAAATTGCCAACTGATTTTTACCTACTTTTTATTTATATTACACAATATATCTCAAGGAAGACTCATATTGCCACAATAGGGTAAAGTATGTTCAGAAAAGTATACACTTTGTCGTCTTGAAGATTTCATGGTACCCCAAACATTTTCTTCTTTTTTTAAAAAAATATTTTATTTATTTATTTTTAGAGAGAGGGGAAGGGAAGGAGAAAGTGGGAGAGAAACATCAATGTGTGGTTGCCTCTCATGTGTCCCCTACTGAGGATCTGGCCTTCAACCCAGGTATGTGCCCTGACTGGGAATCGAACCAGCAAACCTTTGTTTCACAGGCCTGTGCTCAATCCACTGAGCTATACCAGCCAGGGCAGTTTTCTTCTTTTTTATTTCATTTAAATTTTCCCCATCCTAAACAAGGACACATACTCCATCTGCTAGTCATATGAATCGTTTGCTTACATTCTCTACCTTTCTCTACTACAGCAGCACTTTTCTGTAGCTCTTCACAAAGTCCAGTTTCTCTTAGTTTTTGTTTAAGAGGAACTCAAATGTCTTCTCTCCACCTTCTTCCCACCCTTCCCTCCCTGCCTTCCTTCCTTTGTCTTTTCTATAGGGGAAAATAGTTACAAAATGTCCCACTCATTCCTTTTTTTATTTTCCCCAGTATGTGTTCTGCTAGCCAGAAGTTGTCCTTATAACGTCAATTCCCTTTCTTGTAGGGCTTGATGACAGGTAAAACACATGTAGCTCTAATCTCAGCTTTGGAACTATATTTAAACCTGAGGAGGTGAAAGGTGCATTGTTTTAATGCTAGTTTTATTTCAAAACAAACACAATCATAACATACTGGAAAAATGTGTCTTTCAAGTTCAAATTGATGCAACTGAACTATGCTCTGGAGAAATATGTGTGTTCATTCGGCTCCAGCATGTTTTACCAGGAACCTCAAATGTTGTCAGCCAGGCAGCACAACACATGTAGCATTTCTTGGGTGTGCTGGTCACACTCCCAAGCACACAGAGTGCCTGCCATGCCTTCCTGAAGTTTTCTCTGAACTCTTAGGAGAGTTGGAGCTTTGGACACCTGTCCTGTCCAGTTCAGAGTATGCAGAAACAATTTGACTTCAGCTTTATCTAAGTTACTTTTTTGCGTTTGAATCATTTTCATGGCAGCTTGTCTTTTCAATTACATGCTCAGAATAGGATTTCCTTTTATGTGAAAAATCTCCAAATACGGTTACTAGAAATACCAATTACAAGTGGTCACAAGTATGTCTGCTGAGTGTAATCTGGGGGAAAAAAAAGAAGCAAAAGCAAAACCAAAGAAGCAGAAAAGAAGACCAATGTTTCTACAGCTCACATTGAAAGGTGCAAAGGCTCTGCACAATTCTTGTGCTAATGGTGCTGCTAGGAGAGCCCTTTGTCAAGTAGTGCCTCCGCGCTGGGCCAGGATCCCAGAGTACCAGGATGTCACAGTGTGCTTTATCACGTCATTAGAGACAAATGCCCTGGCCCTGAGGCGACAGGCCTTGGCTTTCGGTGGTGATCTCAACCATGCAGTGTACCTTTCATATCAATTATTTTCAATTTGCTTAGCTTGGATTAAAGGAACAAACACGAGACAGGTTCACTAAGCTCCAAAATCTTTGCAGAGATTCTTTACTCAACATGCATAGAAATGGAGACAGAGACAGAGATGAAGATAGAAATAGAGATAAGGAGGGAGGGAGAGAGAGAGAGAGAGAGAGAGAGGAAGAGAGATGGACAGACAGACATACTGATTTAGTTTACCAGGGTTATAAGCTGTGTCTTTGCTTCTCTGCTGTTTTCAGACTTACCCAGATGAGGACTGTGGGCTCAAAGAGGCTCTGTGGACTTGATCATGAACTCAGAGCCAGTAAGCAGAGTAGCTAGGTCTGGAAGCAGGTCTGCCTGACTTTGTATTTTTCTCTACACCATCTATACTTCCAAGTCCAAGTCAGTTTTAGCTGAGAACCAGGACAGAATCTTGAAAAAAATAGCTAGAAATGTATACATTATCTATGCTGATCTCGTCTTTCCTTGGGAACTGCCATACCCTTTAAATACTAGATTGTTTTTCTTTTCACCCTCCAGTTTTATTGGAAAAATGATTGATATACATCGCTGTGTAAATTTAAGTTGTACAACATGATGGCTTGATTTACATATATTGTGAAATGCTATAGTCTTAGTAACATCCATCTTATTATATTGATACAATTAAAAAATAAAAAGAAAAAATATTCTCCCTGTGATGAGAATTCTTAGGATTTACATTCTTAACAAATTTTTAAATATCTCATACAACAGTGTTAGGTATAGTTATCCTCATAGTTATTTATCTTATAATTATACCTTTGTTCCTTTGGACCTCCTTGCTCCGTTCCCGCTCCCTTCACCCTCCACTACTAGTAATCACAAGCCTGATCTCTTTTTCTGTGGGGTGGTCTTTGTTGGTTTGTTTTTTTAAAGATGCCACATATAGGTGAAATCATATGGTATATGTCTTTGTTTGACTTACTTCATTTAGCATAATGCCTCCAAAATTCATCTATGCTGTCACAAATAGTAATGTTTTCTCATTTTTTATGGCTGAAGGGTATTAGATTGTTTCCATGTCTTGGCTATTGTATAGACTTTGAAAAAGAAGATGTCTACCATGAAGGATTCCGGGTGGTTAACTGGGCTCAATTGTAAAAATCAGACCCTAGCAGCCATTTCTAGACAGGGGCTTCTCATACAAACTGCACTGTAGGGAGAAGTCTGCACTCAGCTACCTGCCACTGTACTGAACTGCCTGCAACATATTCCTGGATTAAGCCAGCTCTTAAAAAGGAGTTCCTGGAATTATATTTCAACCTATAGGATTGAGGCTTTCCCTGTCCAATTGGAGATGTGCAGCTATATTCCCATCAACATCCTCACTGACCAAGCAGAGCAGCTCCATTCTGACCAATCAGAACAGTGCCTTTACAACCAATCAAACTGTGAGGATTTTGAGCCCTCATTTGAGTGTGAACAGACCAATCAGAACCAAGGGCAGAGACCAAGGGAGTGCACTTTCCCTTTCCATGGAAGACTGGTTTCCCCACACCAAAGATGAAACATTGAAGACATCTCACCAGACCAGAGTGAAGGGCAGAGCAGGGCAGAGCAACTGGCCCTGAGAGCAGAGCAGAACAGTCTAGTAAGAGCAGGCCTGCCCCAGGGCTGTCTCATAGCCATAGTGTCTCTTAACTGATCTGTAACACTATTGAGTTGTTCCATAGCTGCCCTTTCCTTAAACCATGCTGTATTACAACCGAGCTGTGTGTACTGAATAATTTCCTTCTTCACTGCACCCAAAATTGGGAATTCATGTTGGTGCTGAATTGTGGCCCAAATCATCAGTTGACAATTGGAAATAATGCTGCTATGAAAATGGGGGTGAAGATATCTTTTGA
>PVKM010041011.1:0-13260 GCA_004027735.1 Carollia perspicillata
GTTGCCTCTCATGGGTACCCTGCTAGGAACTGGACTGCAACCCAGGCATGTGCCCTGACAGGGAATCGAACCGTGATCCTTTGGTCCATAGGTCCGCGCTCAATCCGCCGAGCTACACCATCCAGGGCAATAGCTTTCATTTTGTAACCCACCTACATAAATGGTTAATTATTTTAAAAGAGATGAGAAAGGAAATTGCTTTTACTGAAAACTGCTTAAATCTACCGATCCTTTCTTAGAGCTTAATTCTGAGTTATCTATATCATC
Organism: Carollia perspicillata; assembly: GCA_004027735.1. Taxonomy (NCBI): domain Eukaryota; kingdom Metazoa; phylum Chordata; class Mammalia; order Chiroptera; family Phyllostomidae; genus Carollia; species Carollia perspicillata. The sequence continues at coordinate 268 of PVKM010041011.1, forward strand.
CGGTGCAACTGGTAAACTGTGAAAGACTTACAGACATCATTGAATCAGAGTCAGAATGTACTCCAAAGATTGTCTAGTGCAATGCCCTCATTTGACTGAGGCCTAATGGCGAACTGACCTGATCAAGTTCACACTGCTGGTATGTGGCCAGTACGACCCGCTCTAGAATTTTGTTGTCTGAATTCCTTGCCCAGGTGCTATATTATAATACTATAGCACCACTCTCATAATATTTTTGATGCCAAGAAGGAAGGAAGTGGAGTAAATATTCTGGAGGAAGGAACAGGAAGCGCATTTCAACACTTGGGGTTGTATTTTACAGTGTGGTGTTTGATGTTAATTTAAGCTAAAACAGTTGTGCTGTATAATTCTTTATGTCCTACACTGGGGCTTTGAAATAAATAAGTGAAACATAAATAGTTTTTTTAAGCATAAAACAAATCTGTTTGTTCCCTTTGCTATAAAGATTATTTCCTTAGATGTACCGTGGAAGGATATCACATTCTCAAGCTTTGTTGTGTTCTTTGTTGCCGTAGGATATTTTCTTCCTAAATGCAAGTGAGAATGGTGAATTACTTTAAAGATAACTTAATTTTTTTCTTTTTTGGCAGAGTAGCCAAATAAGGACTTATATTGGGAAATAAATTGGTGCAGAGACCATGGTCCTTGCTAGGCTTTGAAGTTCTAGTTGAAACACTGGATTGAGTAAATATAACCCATAATGATAAATGCCATTAAAAATCACAATAAATAAATTCAGATTTCTTTTTGTAAATTCCCTGTTTAAGAAGAGATATGAACCTTTGATGAGGGTGTCTTATAAAATTTTTAGTGTGACATGAAAATCAGCTGTCAGGAGAACAGCTAAAAATCCAATCAGAATCCTAGTAGGTATTTTTTTCTCTGTGGCAACTGCATTGAATTGAAGGCTCATACACAAGAGTAAAAATGCTAGACTTCAAAAAAATTTTTAAAGACCATAGGTACCTTGACTACTACCAGAGATTTAAATGGAGTATTAATTGGCTGTAATCACAAGGGTATATAGTATTGCACAGAAATAGACAAATATCTCAGTAGACTAGGAAAAGAGAGTTCCACATTAAGAGAGGTGATACGTAAGGTGACGATGTTTCAGTTCAATGAGAAAAGAGTGGCACAACTGGCTGTCCACCTGGAAGAAAATAGAGTTGGAGCTCGCCTACCTCCCACCATAAAAACTTCAGGTGCAGTTTCAAATATTAATATTTGTCCCTCTATAATATTAAAATAAATATTTTTAATATCTCAGGATGAGAAACTCTTAAGAGAGTAAGCACTGAAACCATAAAGAAAAAAATTTATATCTTTTTCCTTAAAACAACAACATCGTAAGCAACATAACCTTCCCGAAGCTAGAGACCACATAAACAAATGAATAAACTAGGAGAAAACACTCTAACATACTTAAAGAGGGATTAGCAGTCAATATTTCTTCATTCAATGTGTATTTATTGAATGTGCATACTACATATCAGAACTACCCTTGGTGGCTGGGATACTAAACTAAGTAAAACAGACTTAACTTTCCTGATTTATATGCACTTAGATTTACATTGTAGATGTAAAGCGTTCTTAAAGCTGATTAAAATTTAGAGAAACAACACAGTAGAAAAAGGGCAAGTCTCGGATGGAGAAATAAAAATGACTAAAGATGAAGGTAGGAATATGCAACCAAAATGTAGAGATAGTATTTCTTGTACAGGGGCTGACAGTAGTGAGAAGAATGGGAACATCTAGGTGTGGGCAAAGACTAAGCGGTTGGCTCATACCATTGTTGGTAGGAGTGTGAATTGCTGCAACTGATTTAAATATGGTGAAACTCTATAGAAGTCTGTTATACCAAAGGCGAAACTCTATAGAAGTCTATTATACCAAAGGCACATAAGTGAGGGCATGGTACTTCAGGTTGTATAAGCAAGAGCGTACTTTTACAACAGACTGGAAATAGCTGCGTGTCCATCAGTTGGAAAACGATCAAATGAATTATGAAACTCATTTATTTGTAAGAATGGGCCAGATCTACAGGTATTGACTTAGAAAGATATCCTTGGTATGTTAAATGCAACAGCAAATTGTAGGATAATGCGTACAATATGATCGATCTTGTTTCTTTAAAAAGGAAGCAAACAACAGCAATGATAAACAACACATATATATAAAAGGAAAAGTTCTATATATGTGTGTTTGATATGTATAGAGAATTGGAGAGAGACAAGGCAGACTCTTACATATACTTTTGCATTTAATTTGTTACTATATGCATTATTCTGTAATTAAAATAACAAGCAGAATTGCTAACCAGTCTGATTACATTAACAGACTATTTAATACATTTTACTCATTGAAATTTATATTTCAAACTACTGGCTTCCATAGAGCCATGTCTTTATGTAATGTGTAATGTTTATGTGTTTATGTAATACATAAAGTACTATGCATTAAGTTTAGTTGATAATGATTATGATCATTCAATTAACATAAAATAAATGAAAATCTTTATTAACCTCCTTCCCTCTCCACCTTCCAACATACTTCAGCAGGACTAAAATGAAAGCTAGGTGTCAGCAGAGGACTAAAAAAAAATGCTAAAAATACATGGACATCGTTTAATGTAAATGCTCACAAGTACTTAGTATAATGAAATGATCACGTGGGGAGGAGACCGTACAACAGGGTTCCAGACTTTATTCTGAGACTAAGTACCTGAGTGACATGTGCCAATTTCTGAGTCCTCCTTGGGTTGTGATTTTGCCCTAAAGATTCTTTTCAGCTCTAGAATAGACTGACCCCCTCCCCCACTAGTCTGTTTTAAGAGGTTGTCCTGGGAATTATATATATTATCCTTATGTGTGAGGGATGCTTTGTCTTTTACAAAGGACTTTCAGAGCGATCATTTCATTTGACTTCACAATAACCTGGTGTGGTAGGTAGGCAGCTAAAGTTATATAAATGTTCGTGGACTGCTCATGGGCTCTTTTTCTACTATTCACTATTTAGGTTCAGCCCACTTGCCCTGCTTTTCCTCTGTTTACATTCAGTCTCTTTTTCGCCAGCTCAGTTGGTTTCCTCTGCAGCCTCCCTCCTCTCTCTCTTCTGCATTCAACCCACCACCACAACCACCCAGTTCGTATTTGCCAATTATCAGGTTGGTGATCTGAAATTGCGGATTGCTCTTAAAGAGGATTTTAATACGAGTATTCGTGTGCACATATGTGTATGCGTGTGTTTTGTTTTAGCTTTTTATCAAGCATAATATGTACAGAAAAGTGCATAAAACATAAGTGTGCAACTGAATGAATTTTCACAAAGCGAGCACCAACACCCAGACCCAGAAATACAGCATTATCGCACTCCAGAAGTCAGTCCGTCCGCCCCTTCCCACTCTCCACCTTCATACGAGTTAACCACTATTATCATTTCTAATACCGTAGATTAATTTTGCCTGCTTTTTAACTTTATGTAAATGGAATCATTAGTATTTACTTCTCATGTCCTTATATCAGCATTACATTTTATCTGTGTTACTCATCTATGTTATTGCATGTAGCAATAGTTTATTCATTTTCATTGCTGTATAGCATTCTCTTTCATGAATAAATCACGGTGTATTTAGCTGTTCTTTTGTTGATGGATACTTAGGTTGTTTTTACCTATTAAGTATATTGCTACTATGAACAGCGTGTTTTTTGGTGACTATATCCAGCAGTGGGCAAAAGTAGGTTTACAGTTGTTTGTATGGAAAATAATACAATAATTAATAAGCAATAATAATACAAGAATAAACCTTATGTCTTGTGTACTCACAACTATAAACTTACTTTTGCCTATGCTGTATATGCATTTCTAATGTATATCTACTTAGCAATGAAATTGCTATGTTGTAAGGTGTGCATGTATTTAACTTTTATAGATGCTGCCAGCCTGTTTTCTAAAATCACTGTACTGGTTTTTATTTCCTCCAGCAACGTATGAGATTTCCAGTTGCTCCACATTCTTACCTGCACTTAGTCTTGCTTTTTTCATTTTAGCCATTCTGTAGGTGTGTAGTGCTATTGCATGGTGGATTTCACTGATAACCAATGAGATTGAACAGTGTTGCATATTCTGTGGTAAATTTGGAGATCCTTTTATGTGAAGTGCTTGTTTAAGTCTTTTTCCATTTCTCTGTTGGATTTCTGTCTTTCCTTTTTTGATTTGAATTTTTTGTTTTATTTTAGAAACTCTGGTTATATGTTATTCTACTCTATGGCTTGCCTTGTTTCTGTCTGTGTTTTTAAGAAGTTAAAAAACTTAAATCTGGACCAATGTAATTTAGAGCATGGCTTGTAACAATATCAGATGAAATAGAAAGATTAATACACATAAAGAGATAGATGTATGAATTTGTCCAGGGGGAAGACATGATTGGGAGTCAGAGTGGAATTAAATGGCATGAAGTTGGAAGGTGATTTTTAAAAAAGCAAGAAAAAGTCAAAGATCAGTTACACTTTTGCTTATTGAGTACCTCGTGGGTGCTGTGCACTGTGCTATGTGTCCGTTGGGCTGCAAGCTCTTTGGGAGTCTCCCAGGTGTGATCTGAAACTGGCCTCCATACATGGAGGCAGGGAGACTCCAAAGAAAAAGGCGGACCACTCAAGATTTGTCGGTGGCAGGTTTAATAAGCAAGGAAACTGACATATGAGGAATGTCTTGGGTGGCTGTAAGACGAATAGTTTTCTGCCCCCACCTACCAAGTCATAAAAGTTTATTGAGGTCCTAACTGGGTTTAGTCATGTACACAGTCCAGATAGTCTCTTTACCACATTTCTATCTCAAGGCTGTGTCTTCGGAGCAGCTTCCAGGACCAGGGATGGCCAGTGGGAACATACATTTCACACTCCGGGGCAGGTGGGGGAGTCTGCAATAGCTCAGGTCCAGCTCATGGGTCCAAGCAGTGGTCACGTCTTCTTGATGACCTTCCCCAACATGTTTGCACAAACCTGCCTGCTTCAGCCCTTTAAGTGCCTGACGTCTACTCAGGAATTACTTGTGTGGCTTAGTAAGCCATCAAAGATAGAAGAGAAATGGGACAATAGTTGCAGGGGTGGCTGGGCAGTAGAGAGTGAATGTATGGAGATAAACCTGGAAGAAAAGGCCAGATCAGAAGGGAAAACAAGGAACCATTGTTGGGCAAAATGAAAAGGAAATCAAAATATGCTAAGATCAAAAGTATAGTGGAAAGAAAAGAGCAAAATCGGAAAGTCTGATTTCAGTAGGAAGGGAGATAATAAAATTCACAGTTTGTGAAGTGATATACTAGAAAGAGAAAAGTGCAAGGAGCAGGAATGCATATGAAAATAAGACTGAGTTTTCAGGACTTTTAGGAGGGTGGGTGGGAAGGCCAGGAACCTAAAAGATGTTGGAGTGACTATGTAGGAAGAACGCTGTATGTGAACATTTTATTTATTATAGGGATGGATGATGAAGGTATGAATGCCTAGATTTATTTGTTTGTTTATTTAGCTTTTTATATCTTTTTAAAATATATTTTATTAACTATGCTATTACAGTTGTCCCAGTTTCCCCGCTTTGTCCCCCCATCCCACCTAGTACCCCCATTCCCTCCAGCAGTCCCCTCACTTAGTTCGTGTCCATGGGTTCTGCATATAAGTTCTTTGGCTTCACATTTCCTATACTCTTCTTAACCTCCCCCTGTCTATTTTGTACCTACCAATTTATGCTTCTTATTCCCTGTACCTTTTCCCCCCCCGTTTTCTCCCTTCCCCCTCCCTGCTGATAACCCTCCATGTGATCTCCATTTCTATGATTCTGTTCCTGTTTTGGTTGTTTGCTTAGTTTGTTTTTAGATTCAGTTGCTGATAGTTGAGAATTTGTTGCCTTTTTAATGTTCATTGTTTTCATCTTCTTTTTCTTAAATAAGTCCCTTTAACATGGCATGTAGTACTGGCTTGGTGATGATGAACTCCCTTTAGCTTTTACTTTGTCTGGGAAGCACTTTATCTGCCCTTCCATTCTAAATGATAGCTTTGCTGGGTAGAGTAATCTAGGTCATAGGACCTTTCTTTTCATCACTTTGAGTACTTCTTCCCAGTTTCTTCATGCCTGAAAAGTTTCTGTTGAAAAATCAGCAGACAGTCTTATGGAAACTCCTTTGTAGATAACGCTCTGCTTTTCTTTTGCTGCTTTTAAGATTCTCTCCTAATCTTTAACCTTTGGCATTTTTATTACAATGTATCTTGGTGTGGTTCTCTTTGTGTCCAACTTATTTCAGACTCTGTGCTTCCTGGACTTGAATGTCTATTTCCCTCACCAAACTGGGGAAGTTTTATTTCATTATTTTTTCAAACACGTTTTCAATTTCTTGCTCTTCCTCCTCTCCTTTTGGTATCCGTATGATTCGAATGTTGGTACATTTGGAGCTAAGAGTCTCCTTTTACTATCCTCATTTTTTTTTGAATTGCGTTTTCTTCTTGCTGTTCTAGTTGAATGCTTTGTTTTCCTTATGTTCCCAATCATTGATTTGAATCCCAGCTTCCTCCCCTCCACTGTTTGTTTCTTATAGATTTTTCTTTATTTCACTTCATGTAAACTTCAGTTCTTCCTTTGGGTCTTTTTTGCTGCTGCCGCACTCAATGAATCCTTTGAACATCCTGATCACCAGTGTTTTGAACTCCACATCTGATAGGATGGTTATTTCTGTTTCATTTAGTTCTTTTTCTGGAGTTTTGTTCTGTTCTTTCATTTGGGCCATATTTCTTTGTCTCTTCGTTTTGGCCACCTCCCTGTGTTTGTTTCTGTGTGCTAGGTAGAGCTGCTTTGACTATCTTAGTAGTGTGGCCTGTTGTAGAAAAGGCACCTATAAATTCTGTGGGGTGGAGCCTTAGGTAATCGCTCGGGTGGGGCAACCTGCTTCACTTCACTGATTTGTGGTTCTGTGTGGGGTGAGGGCTTGGAGAGGGGACAGTGTTGCTGCCTGGCTTCTGAAGGCTTGCCTGGCACTTGCCCTCTTTCCAGTCACTTTACTTACTGGTAGCAACTGGTGCCCTTCCAGCTGTTGCCCTGGTGCTGAATCCCAGAGGGGTCTGCATCCGTTCCAAGTCCGTGTGGGTCCTTTAAGCAGAGTGTCCTGAAAATCTGACAGTTTCTTTTGCTGCCCTAACCCCCACTGGTTTTTACAGCCAGAAGTTATAGGGATTTCTCTTCCTGGCACTGGAGCCCTGGGCTGTATTGTCTGGCCTGGGGCTAGGATTGCTCACTCCCAAGGTATCCCTCCTGATTTTTATCTACCACAAGTGAATCCGGGACCATGCATTCTGCCACCACACCTTTCTGCGCCACATTGTGGCTTCTGGGTCTCTCCTCCCATCTTGGTGTCTCTGCCTCTCCTGCACATCTGGATGAATGTGGCTTCTTTAAATCCTCGGCTGTCGGATTTCCATGCAGCTTGATTTTCTGCTGTTTTTGTTTTGAGGTCCAGTAGTAATTCTTTGTGTGGTTGTGTGAGGAGGTGAAGCTTGTCTACCTCCATCCTGTAGATGTACAACACAAGATGTCGTACATAAGGTGTACACCTCCATCCTGTAGATTTCTTCTTAAATAAGAACATATTCTGCAGAATTTTAAGACACATTTTCACTTTAGGTACTATATCTTTTTTCCTCTCCCCCATAATGCGTTTCATGGAATAAACAGTAAATAATTACCAAGTGGGGTCAAGTCGTATTAAACATAAGGCTCCAAGAAGTGAATTAAGCATATTGGGCTCAGTTTGCTATTATTTTCGATCACATGTTTCTCAGTGTAGAAATTCACTAAGTTCACATAATAGGACAAATTGGCAGCAATAGCTCCAGTAAATTTTTATTGAAGAAATACATTCATTTTTAAAAATTACTTTCCCTTTAGACTGTAAAACTTGTAAGTACATGGTTTTCAAAGCTCTGTGACTAAGGCAATCCTCTAAATGGAAAAGTTATATTTGTTGTCTTCAATATTTTGGATTCAATAACCTTAAAAAAATCAGTTGATTACTAAGTGCCTTTCTCTTTTTCCTCCCAGTGGAATGAAACGGTTGAGCTTTTCCGCGCCGGGATGCCCTTGCGGAAGCATCGCTGTCGGTTCAAAAGCTACGAACATTGCTTCACAGCGGCCGAAGCGGTGGATTGGCTGCATGAGCTGCTGAGGTGCAATCAGAACTTTGGCCCTGAAGTGACCCGTAAACAAACGGTGCAGCTGCTAAAAAAATTCCTGAAGAATCATGTTATTGAAGACATCAAGGGAAAATGGGGTCAGGAAAATTTTGAAGACAATGGTCACCTGTACAGGTAATGCCAACTTGTGAAGTCTGAAGGGGAGGATTACGGAGAGGCTGGGTACATCTGGTCAGTGTCTGCTGAAACTTCTTATGTGAAAAAAAATTTACCTTGTTCCTTGGAGGGATGCTTCTCCTGTGAATCTGTTGTTATAATGAAACCAATTGTGATATTTCTTGACTCCATAGAGCACCCATAGCAGTCTTGTGTTGCACTGACTTTTCAGTAAAGAAATCTTTTCATGCATTTTGCATGCCTGAGAGGATGGCTATATAGCTTAGTTCTTGTTCTAGGGAATCTGAAAAGGGTTAAACAGTTAGTCTGGGTTGGACTTTGAGAGCAATGAGAAGGTGTGTATTCAAGGGCGCCAGTGGCAGAGTGGGTCTGATCTTTAGGCAGAACTCAGGGCTCATGTGAAGAATTGTACTAGAATTCCCTGATGTCTCAGATTAGCTCTGGCAATGCATGCATGCTTTTCCTCAAACATTGCTACTCGTATTTCAGTGCTTTGTTTATGTTCGGACACCACCAGATAATTGAGGGAAATGGATGTCTCTCTGCTCCTACTTCCATGCCCACTGCTTGCTGGGCTGTTATTGCTGGAGGTGGAAGGGACCTGCCTAAGATTCAGGGAATGGGAGAGGACTAAGGAGGAATGAAGTCTCGTGAGTCCAGAAAAGAGGAATTATTGCATTAGCTACAGAGAGGCCCACCAAGGTGCTAAGAAACTGAGAGATTGTTTTAAAAGTGGAGAATATGGACTCAGTACTTGCTTTCTTTTACTCCAGAAAAATAAGAAATTCACTCTTTATCTATACTCAAATCTAGTCTGCCTCTAGCTCTTAATCTCTTTCATTATAATTTAAGGAAGGCAATTTGGGAGTGACTGGGACACCTGGGTTTGAGTAGGGAAACCCTAACTCTTTCCAACCTGAACCATTTCTTTGGCTTCTTTGAGACTAGCTGCTGAGAAATGTTGCAAAGAAGGAGAGAGTGCCAAGGCCAAATCAGACATTGCTGTACGTTTAAGAATCTAATATCCTCATAGAGTCTCATCAGCAATCTTGAGCTTCTAGATATCAATTAGTTTTTGTCCATTTGGCAGCTGTGTCTGGCTTGCCGATCCAACTTTTAATTAGGATCATGTGTGATTTTAGCCTATTCTGAGACCGCAGTGCTTATTAGCATCAGGCAGCAGAAACTCTGGCCCTGGCTCCACGTGCCGTACTCCACTGGGGATCCTTCAGCGATTATTTCTCTCGGAACACTAGTTGCTTGTACCTCATCAAGATTTAGCCAGCACACTGCCGAAAGATTCTCCGGATGAGCAGCTTCAATCTGTTCTATTGTGACCTTAAATTGGGTACCTCTCACTGAGTCCCATGAAGCTTTAAGGGCCATCGGATCTGGAAAGTAGGGTCATGCTCTAGGAGCCAACCACCCAGCACTGACCGAGAACATGCTCACTTCAATAGAAAGACTTCCTCATGCTTCCCTTTCAAAAAACAGAGTGCACACATTAAATTTGTCCATGAAATAATGACCCCCCATCCCCCAATTTCTCTTACAGAGTGCTTGTGAGTCATAAAGGGAACAATATTTTCCCTTTATAAACCTCATACTTACAAAAAATTCAAAGTGAGTCATAGATTTAAATGCAAAACTACAAAATTTTAATTAATTTTAATCTGTAAGATAGTGGATGAGGGAACTAATCGGGATGAGAGAACAAGCTACAGACGGGGACCTGCAAACCACATGAATGACAGAGGGCTGTCAGAATATATAAAGAACTTTCAAAACTCAACAGTAAGAAAGCAAAGAACCTCATTAAAAAATGAACAGAACACTTGCATAGACACTTTACCAACGATAACCAGATAGCAAATAAGCTTTTGGGAAAATATTTAATATAGTTAGCATTAGGGAAACGCAAATTAAAATCATGACAAGATATCACTACATATCCATTGGAATGGCTAAAATAAAAATACTGACAATATCAAGAGCTAGTGAGGAGGCAGAGCAGTTGGAAATCTAATTTATTGCTGATGGGAAGCCTAGATTGGTAGTTACTTTAGAAAACAGTTTGGCAGGATTTTTTAAAAGTTAAATGTACACGTATGCTGTGACTAAGTATTTTTGTGCCTGGGCATTAACCCTAGAAAAATGAAAACTTAATGTTCACACAAACACTTGCACGTTAATATTTATAGCAGTTGTGTTATTAATTGCTGATAGCCAAAAACAGCCCAGATGCTCTTCAGTGGGTGGGTGGGGGAACTTCGTGTATCTATATAATGGAATGCTTCGTCGTGTGTGTTGAGGGCAGGGGGTGCGGGTTGCAGTGGGAGGGTGTGACTGTAAAGTCAGAGCAGGGGGAGTTTTTGTTGGGGTGTATTGGAACTGTACCGCTTCCTGATTGTAGTGGTCATACTCATGTGCTAAAACTGATAGAACTATACACCGAAAGAAAGAGAGAAAGAAAGAAAAAGAAAAGAAAATCAGTTTTATTATCCAATAACATCTTTTTTTAATGCTGGAGATTTAGAAAGTCCCTGTTTGTACCTCTAGTAAAAGAACTTTGAATTTACATTGGTTTAGATATGTGGCCCTTTAGTAATTTTCAGTGGCCCCGGGGAAAAATCCTTCATCACTACCCTGTATGTAGATCTTTTGAAGGGAACTGTTTTAGGAACCCCACTTTCAAGTTGATGTACTGCTGGTTCCCTCTAGTGGACATCGTTTGTTTTAATAGTCAAGCTGAGCATGTGTGCCTGTGATTTTGTTTTTCTTTTGTTTTTATTTCAAGTCTTAGGTTCTTGGCCTGTAATAGTTGGATAAGTTCCTTAGCCTTCTAAGGCATCATATTTTTCATCTATAAAAATGACAGGGGTTGCCCAGGCCAGGTGGTTCAGTTGGTTGGAGCGACATTCCACACACCAAAAGGTTGCGGGTTCGATTCCAGTCATGGCACATACCTGGGTTCCAGGTTTGATCCCTGGTTGGGGTGCACATGGGAGACAACCGATAGACGTTTCTTCTCCCTTCCTCTCTCTAAAATCAATGAACACATCCTCAGGTGAGGATTGAAAAAAAAAAGATAAGTTAAAAGAATGACAGGGGTGAACTAGATCTTTAAAGACTTTTTAAATTCCAAACTTTTATGGTTCCACATATCAGGTACATAATCCCATGTTTCTCAGTCCAAAGCAGTGAGGAAGATAAAACAGAAATGTGACATGATTCTTTTCTTCCTTAACTTTGCAGTCTCTTTTGGTAGAGTACACATGTGTGACAGAAGAGAAGTAGCAGAACCAAGGCAGTATTTCACTAATTAACCCAAACGAACCTGTTAACGAACAATAAATTAGCTATTGTGTTTTACATGTATAGTGTTTTGGTCGTTCAAATTTTGTGTCTCTGATTTTACTTTTTCATTTTGTGTGTTTTGTGAAGGTGATACTTTCCATGTGCTTCACAATTTACAAAGTACAAAAAAGTATCTACAATTGAAAGTCTCGCCTGGCCTATGTGGCTCAGTTGGTTGGAATGTCATCCTGCAAACCGAAGGGTGGTGGGTTTGATTCCTAGTGAGGGCACATGCCTAGGTTGTGGGTTCAGTCCCTGGTCAGTGTGTGTTTGAGAGGCATCTGATTGATGTTTCTTGCATCGATGTTTTTCTCCCTCTCTCCCTCCCTTCTCCTCTCTCTAAAGCCAATACGCAGGTCCTCAGGCGAGGATAAAAAAAGAAAAAAAGAAGTCTCCCTTCCACCTTTCTTTTCCAGCCACCCAGTTCCCTTCTACAGAGCCACCTAATGCTATTCGTGTCTAACACAGTGTCTTAAAAAATTACGAACCTGAAAGTCTTTCAATGGGGTAAGCTCATTCCGGTTGCCACACTTCCACCGTTTCCCTACACGATACCAGACTGTACCATGACTGTGTTATCTGTCTGGCCCGTGCAGGAATTGTGTCTGACCTGCTTGGTGAAGACTGGAGTGTTTTAAGACCTCATGGAGGGGGAGAGGGAGGACTTCAACCTCAGTCCAGAGGATGGGGTGGGATCCGAATAATAAGGGATGGGAAGGGAGATGATAATTTAGGTGACAAGAGTGGTAAGACCGAGGCGCTCAGAGATGCTTGTCAGCTTCACCGGGAGAAGGAGGAGGAGACCGGGCCTGGCTACAGAGGAAGTTTTAGGTCAGGACGTCGTAGGGATACATTTGATGGAGTTTCTTAAATACGTGGCTGTGGAGTAGACTTTTATTTTACAAAGACAAGATAGTCAAGGTGTTTTGAGTAGGAATGAAATCTGTGTTCTAGAATAGAGTTAATTGAATAGTAGTAATGGGATAGATGTTTGACTTCTTTTTTTAATTGCTAAAAATTCTAAACTTTCCTATTTTGTGGGATTCCTGTTTGTACGAACCTCGATGAGAGGCAGAGCCCTGTTCCCACCAGTGGAAGCCTCGATAAGCAAGATTCTCCCTCTTCCTGCCCCAAGCAGTTTGGGTGCAGGCACGTGTCTACCCTTGCAGGTAGTCTGTTCCCACCTAGGACTCTGAATCTTGAGTGAGGAATGCAGAGAGGAGGGGACAGCTTAGAATTCCTTGAGATAGCAGAGGCGGCCTGCAGG
>PVKM010041012.1:0-13272 GCA_004027735.1 Carollia perspicillata
ATTCTTTGTGGCGGGAGCTGTCCTGTGCATCATCGTAGGATGTTCAGCAGCACCTCTGGCCTCTCCCCAGTCATGCCAGTCACATCTGTCTCCTTCCACCCCGCCTGTGACAACCAAACATGTCTGGACTTTGCCAAATACCCCCTAGGGGTGCAATCATCCCTGGCTGAGAACTACTGGCCTAAAGGCATCTGATACACAGTGGGCCCTCACTCATCAAGAGCCTGTTGGCAGGAGGCAGGGAGAGAGAGGAGGGAGGGAACAGCTCTGACTTGCTGTCCCCACTGCTCCAGCACAAGCCTCACTTACAACGGACGAGCGGAGAGACATTCTCCATTAGCATGACCTTTGGGCGGATGCTGAGGGAGGCTCGGTGGGGGAAAGTAAAATGCATAGGTCACGGGTGCACAGGTGGAAGTGCCCTGGGAACAGAGGTGGCGGGGGAGAAAGGTCATGTGAGTCCAAAGGCAGTTGCTTCTCAGACCTGCCTTTAGGCATACGCCACACTGAACTGAATTACTGGACATTTCCGTAACAACACCTTCCTCTTCCTCACATCCAAGCCCCAATCCTTCCCAAGTCTTAAGTCTCCCTTGGGTCCATCACTTCCCTCCAGCTCCACCATCACCAGGCACCTAGATGAGGGCAGCAGGTACCTGACAGACCCCTGCATTTACCCTGCTGTCCACCCACCCCTCCCTGCCCCACCCAGCCACCAAAGGGATCCTTTGCTTACAATCCTTCCCTTCCTCTTTTTCCCAGGACAAAGATCCAACTCTTACTATAGCCTGCAAAGCCCTGCGTGCCCCAACCTTGCCCACCTTCCACTTTCCCCTTCAGGGCTTTCTCTCTTGCTCTCGGCATTCTCCCATCATTGCTGGGTTACCACTCAGACCAGGACCTTTGCATATGCTGCTTCCTCTTCCTAAAATAGTCCTTTCCCAGCTTACGCTTCATTTCAGTTTAAGTATTACTTCCCCAGGAAACTGCCAAATTCCGAGCCCAGTCCTACAGCTCTACAGTCTCAGAGCCCAGGGACCTGCGTCCCATTGCAGCTGCTGCAGTCCTGCTCAGTGACTCCCATCTGCCCCCACCCGAGGCTGATGCTGCCTGAGGGCAGGGTGCACCTCTGTTTGGCCCGCTAATGTGTCTTTGTTCCCACTCAAATCAGTAAACACTTGCAGAATTTAAAAAAATGCATGAAGGGGGGAAGGAAGAGAGGGGTTGGCTCCAAGTATATACAGTGTCCCTCTCAGGAGTCATGCCCCATGGGCCCATTCCCAGACTCTATTGGAATAAAAAGGGAGCTGGGCAGAGCACTTCGTATGCCCTGCCCGGGAGGGACAAGTGGATGGCCTCTTTCCTTTCCAGCTTACAAGCTCCCCTTTCCTAGCCCCAGCTAGATGACTTGGGTTCTCCCTTGCCCTCCATCCCCTCAATGAAAAGGACCACTCTTCATCTGGGATAATCATTCCCTGCAAATCCACCCACTGTTTCAATAACGGCCGCAAATTGCTGAGCCCCTGCTGCCCTGCCAGTGGAACGTAGATATGAACAGGGGCTCTGAAGCATCAGCATCACCTTAAGAATTGTTGGAAATGCAGAATCCCAGGCTCCACCTAGGCCTGCTGACCACGATCTACTGGTGAACGAGATCCCAGGTGACCTGCCTGTGAGGAGTGTGAGTGACAGCAGGCTCCTCAGAACCACTGGGGGAAGGGAGGTTGTTGCATTGCAGAGCTTGGGACTCTACTGTACCCCACCCCCGGTTCCTGATTCAGGTGGTCTGTGTGTAGCAGGAGAATGTGCATGTCTCTCATGTTCATGCTCGTGTTCCTGCTCTACAGCCTTGTGGGCGTTCAGGTGAAGCTCAGAGGGGCCCAGGAAGGCATTCTAGAAGAGGCAAGGTGTGAGCTGGATGCAGAGAAGCTGGCCAGACAGCAAGCCTTAGAGGGGCATTCTAGACAGAGGCGCTGCGTGAGCAGAACTAAGCAGCATGAAGCAAGTTGTGCTCAGGGAAGGAATGTCATCCATCAGCAGTGCCTGGAGCTCCCGCCAGGGGGGAGGGAGAGAGGGGAGCGGGCATGAGGGGAGGGACATGGAGGTCACAGAAGCTCTGCTTCCTCTCAGCCTGCAAACTCTGCTTGTGGCACAGCACTGTGAAGGATGGCATAAAACATCCTCAAATTGTCATCATCGCTACCATCCTCATCGATAATACTCAGGTAGGGTCACTATGCCTCAAGCCTTGTCCTAAGGCCTTACATACATTCACATATTTTTCTTTCCTTCTTTTTCAACCTGTTTGCAGAAATAATTAACAGACTCACAGGAAGTTGCCAAGATAGCACAGAAAGTTCCGTGTTCCTTCACCCAGCTTCCCCGATGGTGACATCTTATGTAAAGGCACGGCAGTATCACAGCAGAGTACTCACACTGATACAATACTACTAACGAGATCACAGGAAGACCTTCTGTGGTTTCACATTCTCCGTGTGCTCATGTGCGTGTGGCGTGTGTGTGCTACTTACTAGTTAGTCCTCACAACAACCCTTTTATTATCTCACTTTTCAGATGAGGAAACTTCAGCATAGAGAGAACAAAATAATTTGCACAAGGAAGGGCAGGGGCAGATGCTGAATCTGAGAAGTCTGACTCAAAGCTGCTACTCATTATTGCTACTCTGGTGCAGAATTTGCATCAGGAATATTTCTGGGTTATTCGTATCTGAAAAGGACTGCTGAGTGCCAAAAGGAGGCTCCGGGCCCCTCCTGAAGGACCAGGTCCTCTAGGAAAAAGCCCTACTAGTGGGGATGGAGCAAAGGCTGGGAGAGAGGACAGAGGCCACAGAGACCCTACTCTGCCCCCTCGGCTCGTGGGCAGGCTCGCTCCTCACTCAAGGGCACCCCTGACCACGTCCACCCTCAGGAACCTGGTCTGGTGATGTTCACAGGGCTGGCTCGGGCTGTCTGCCAACATCAAGACCAAAAATCTGCTGTTCCACATCGGAGCCCCTGCCCTGGCGCCCAGCAACCCCACAGCCCCCACTTGTGAGGGCAGGAAGCAGGAGGCTGGGCCGCTCAGACTTCTTCTCTGCCAACCTCTTGGTCCCTGGCTGCTGGGGCTGGTGTGGGGGTGGAGAGGGTGGAGTGAGAGGAGACAGCGAGGCCTTACACCACCAAACAAGGCTTTCCTCACAAACAGGGCCTCCAGCCACCACCTAAGTGGCCAGCACCTACCTGACAATCCCTCTTTTATTGCCGACTTCTCTGGCATGTTCTGTTCCTTGGAAGGGAATGTTCCCTGTGCTTACAAATACGTACAGATGACGTCTGCACGTGGACAGGGGCTGCTCAGACCCACGCACACGGCTTGATTTATGGCCAAATTGATGGGGCTGTGGGTGAATTCTCTCCTTCTTCAATGTGGCAGTCCATTAATGTTGTTGCTTTAATGCTATTTGTGTAGTTAGGCAAAAAAAAAAAAAAAGCTTTCTTTTCTTAGGGGAAAAAAGTTCAAACCATAGGCAAAAAAATTTTTAAAATGTTTTAAAAAACCGCAATGGTATTGAGAGAGATTTTGCCTTGATGTGGAACAACTACCATCAGGGCTTGATAAATACTGTCATCTCTTAGTCTTTCCAAGTCTCCACTCCCTCAACTGGAAAGTGTGAGAAGGATCTACTGCAAACTGGGATTGAGGGAAAGAGCTCAAAAGGGCCTTTTACGTACATCCTGTCCTGAGATTCAAAACGCAGCCTTGCACAGGACTCATCAATGGATCACAGTCATTTATTAAAAGGTCAATCTGCTTGGTGAGGGTTGTAAAAGAATATTAAAACATAATTGTTTCAAAACATTCTGCAGGTCAAACTAAACTTGTTGATGCCCAGACACTTGTTTTGACCCCTAAAGTCGGCCCCTTTCCCAGAATCTTTGCAGGAGTTCCCTGTAATCTTTGGATCCGGAGACCCTAGAAAAGTTCTGACGGGACAGGCGCCTGGGGAATAAATCGTAGTTCTGGAGTGTTCATACCACTCCCTGCTCTCTGACCAGCAGACTCCTAAGCCCATCTGTCACCCACACACTAGCTCCCTTGGGTGTCACAGAGAAAGGGGAAAAGTGCGTAGCCAACCCACCCCAGCAGCTAGTGGCTGAGCCAGTGATTTTGAGAGCCCCCTAGAAACCACTGGATTCCAGACCCAAGGATATGCATTTATAGGTTCACCTCAGAACATTACAAGTTCCCTCTCACTCCACCAACTGCTTCTCCTTGAATGGCATCGACACATTTGCTCTCCAAAAGAATCCATACGAGGAGTGGAAATGGACACACAATTAGCTGGCAGCAGCATAGAAAATGAAATTATAATTTATACGTGCCCATTGCATAAAAGAAAGGCTTATAATTAAGACAAAGAAACCAGAAACCACTACACTGGAGATAGAAAATAAGTAACCACAATGAAGGAGGGAAAAGTTTAAAACTGAAGCTAACTGAATGATTCTAATTACCATTAGATGAGACTTTGAGCTTCCCAGTGGCCAAAGCAAAAAGGTTGCACTGTATTATATAACTCATAATCTGATACCTGGAAGCTTAGCCACAGAAAAGGAGAAAAACTGGGCCCTGGTGCAATGTGCCTGGCAGGAGTAAGTGAGGGGGAAGCAGTAGGTAATGAGATCCAGAGGTAAGTGAGCCTTTGGCTTATACTGTACTCCAAGTGGCATGAAGAGCCACCGGTCGGTTTTGTGCAGAGGTATATCCCCATCTGACTCATAATTTAAAGCACTGCTTTGTGAGGATAGTCTGCTGGGGGGCAGAGGGAGAAAGCAGGAGGCAAATTTGGAGGCTACGGCAAAACAGAGCCAAGAGATGCTTCAAGCCATTAGAATAAAACCCGGTCTACTTCCCAGTACCTATAAGACTTGGTATGCTCTGAACCAACCTCTTTGTTCGACCCAAACTCGTGCCTCTTTCCCTCCCTCCTGCTATTTTGATCTTTGTCCATTTCTTGGCTTCTGCATTTGTCACTTTGGGCATCTGCAAGTCCTATTCTTCCCCCACCCTTGTCCTTTGCAGCTCAGCTTAAATACCAGCCCCTACAGAGCCCTTTCCCAAGCCCCTATCGCATACAGGACCTTCCTCAATTCCAGACTCTTCCGCTTCTCTCCTAGCACCCACTCACAGCAGCATATTACTGTAGTCTTGGTTTACTTATTAGCTGGTTGATTTTGGCCCGTCTCTCCACCAGGAGGTCTAGTATTCCATGAAGATAAAGATGTATCTCTCATCACCCAGCACCTTACATGTAATGGGCACTTAATAAATTCTGGTGAATGAGCAAACCCTATGAGGTAGATACAGAATGATTCCTAGGTTAGGAAACGGAAGCTCAGAGAGGCCAGGCAACCTGTTGGCAGCTCCCAGGTCTGACTCCAAGCCCAGAGAGGGCTCCTGATCCACTAGCTCTGGACACAGATCAGAAGACCTTGTCCTGACCTTAACTATGCATCATTTTCACCATCGGATTAAATACAATTAAGTCAAGATCTTTGTTCCTTGACACGGGGATGTCGGGGAGGACAAGGAGAATGTGGTGATGATCTGTAAAGCTCCCGGGAAATGCTAGAAGATGGTTAGGAAGTTACGGCCACGCCTGGGTCAGGTCCCAGTAGAGTGTCAGAGCCACTTGGGATTACACAAGGTCCCACCAGGCTGGCCTCCCTGCCAGCCTGTTCCGACACCGACTACGCTCCCCAAAGTACACAGCCTTTATCTGATCAATTGTCTAGGCTGTGGCACCCAAGCAGTGGAATCCACAGGAAATTAAGTTTATTGACTCAGTCTTTGGATGCCACATGGAGAAGAGATATTTACACATGTCATCTGGGCCTGGGGGACTGTAAGTTACTGAGTGGGTATTTACTGAGTTTCGAATGACAGCTGGGGGTGGGATGGCGGGGTGGTGGAACATGACTACTCTGCCTCCCCGCTCCGTGCAGATTTCCGAGTCAGAGTCCCCTCCCCTCTCCTGAGGTCCTGTTTTATCTTCACTTGGCTGGCCTGAATAAAGGAAGGATTGAGGATAAAGCTAAATTTCCACAGAGGGTGGTATCTGAAAGAATTGGCTTTGAAACCCCAGGCCGACTTATTGGGACTTCTCATTGTTGGCAGCGATAAATTGCAACGTGATTCCATTTCTAGGTGTTCACCTCCTGCCATCTCTCCATGGTTCTTCGAGCTGTAACTTCTCCATGGGTCATTTACGACTGTAGAGGAAAGGCAACCTTTGAGATTCATGATGGATACCTCAGCAGCCTGGGGAATGAATGCTCAAACAAAAAGTAACTATAAATAAACAATGACATCTAGAGCTAATATTTATGGGACCTAGCACATGTACCAGGCACTGTACAGATTTTTTTTTAGAGAGAGGGGAAAGGAGGAAGGAAGAGAGGGAGAGAAACATCGATGTGAGAAAGAAACACTGACTGCTTGCCCCTTGCACATGTCCTGACCGCAGACTGAACCCACAACCAGGCACATGCCCTGACTGGGAATTGAACCAGCAACCCTTTGCTTTGCAGGACAATGACCAACCGAATGAGCCACACTGGTCAGAGAAGCACTGTACAGACATTTACATGCCATATCTCATTAACCTCATGTGTGCTGTAATTAAAATAAATTCCAAGCTCCTTATCACGACCTTTGAGGGCCCATGGGGATCCTCTGGAAGTTCCTCTCCCCGCCCCACACTCATCACTGCGTTTCAGCCACCAGAGGCCACGCCCATTCTGGCCTCAGTACACCTGCACAGGACACTCCCGCCTGGAGCACTTCCCCCTGCATCCTTGAACATCTGTCCGGTGTATTCTCATCACCCACAGCGGGCTCAGGTATCACCAACCCCACACAAGCAATTACTCATTGCAGCACTCTCTTTAATATTTCTCATAGCACCTTTCCGCCTCCTTGAAGTTTTCTTACTTAGAAAAGTTCACGTGTTTGCTTAGATAGTTATAGTCTGTTTCTTCTAGCTAAGCTCCATGAAGTTGGGGTCTTAGATTCCTAGCATAAGCTTTTCCGGCAGACAGTAGAGACTAAGTAAATACTCAGGGAGGAAATGAAAGGGAAACTGGGAACTGGAACCTGGGCTTAGTTCATCTCACTCCAAGACTTGAGTCCCTAACCACTGGGCTACATTGCTTCCACAGAGGACACCTGGCTGGATCATCTGGAATAAATTCCACCACAAGGCTGAGATTTCATTTTGTTTTATAAACTACCTTCCTCCATTAGATTTGGTAGCAGCTCCGTATTAATTTTCTTATTACCACCAATCGACATGTGTTAACTGCTGTTAACTGGTTTCTTGTCTGCTTCTCCTGCAGACGATGAGCTCTGCCCCGTTGGGAAAGGCACCAGGCCTGTTTTGGCCAGCATGTATTTCCAGAACCTAGTACAATGCCTGGAACACAGCAGGTGCTCAATAAAGGACCAATATGTTAGTGAATAAACGCTCGGCATCTCCTTCAATCTGCACACAAAAGGCCTTCGTCAAACCCACCTTGCAAAACCTCAAACACACTATTCCCAATGCCCAAGCCCAGTTCTTTTCCAGCCCCACCCCTGAAGGGCATGGGACCAGGGCTCTTGGCTAACTGACCCGAGTTCCACTCCTAGTTCTGCCAGCTTTAACTGTGTGACCTTGGAAAGGTTTCTTAACTACTCTGGGGCTTAGTTTCCTTACTATTACAACAGGGTTAATAACAACAGTACATATCTCATAGATTGGCTTTCAGCATTAAATGAGTTAACACACGTAAAGCACTTAGAATTATCCCTTGTACACAAATAAATGACATCTAGTAGCAGTTGTAATAACATTCCTGCCCCTACCATTCCATGGACGTATACCTGAGGTCTACCTGAGCACCTTACCTTTCGCACAATGTTGTTGGCTCCTCAACTAGACGGTAATTCTCCCCCTTGTCCGCCCATTAGAACCACGCAGGGAGCTTTATCCTGAGGTCTGGGTGGCATCCAGATCCATTCTGTCAGCCTGGCTGGTGGGAGCTTAGACTCCAGTTTTGAATCTCCCTGGGTGGTCCCAAAGTGAAAATTGAGAACCATTGTAAACTTCTCATGTTCCAAGGACCTCAAAACTATCTGCTATACACCATTCTTCCAAATAGACTTTTGCCATTTTTATTCTAATATCCTACGCTGGCTCATTCCCAGGGTACCAGCTAGTCTAATTTGTTCTATTTTTCTCCCGAGTAGTGGTTCTCGACTAAGAGCAAGTGTGCTCCCCAGGGGACACTGGCGATGTCTGGACACATGCTGGGTATCACGACTTGGGGGAAAGGGTGCTACTGGCACCTAGTGGGTAGGGGATGCTGCCAACCACCCCACAATGCACAGGGCAGCTCCATGGAAAAGAATGATCCAGCCCCAAACGGCAACAGTGCCAAGGCTGGGAAACCTCGCTACAGCGGTATCCTTTCTGTGGGTGCGGGGAGGACAACAAAGGCCCACTGACGATGGGAAGAGGAAAAGGAGAAGGGAACTTATTATTACTATCAACCTCCAGCCTTGAGCCAAGCACATGTCTCATGAATAAGGACAACGGCTAATGTTCTCTGAGCACCTACAATAGGCCACTACAGCTGCTGACATAGTTTACATAACCACAGGGCAATTCTGAATTAGTGGATATTATCCACTTCACACATAAGAGAGCAGAGACAGCAAAGTTAGGTAACTAGGCCAAGGTTGCAAAGCTTACACGTAGCAGATCTGGATTTCAGCCCATTTTGTCTGACTCCAAAGTCAAGGCTACCCCCACTCATATTTCCTGAGCTTCACCCTATGCCAGGCAATGTTCTGAATCCTTAACATGCATAAACAACTCTGTAACACCTCTGTGAACTACATACTACTATTTTTAATCATTATCATCACCATTATCCCCATTTTACAGTATGGGAACACTGAGGCAGAGTGGTATGAAGCCACTTGAAGAAATTCATATAGCTAGTAAGTAGCAGAAATAAAATTTGAATCCAGGAAGTTCGTACCCAGATTTTGGCTCATTCCCACCTCACCTGACTGCCTCTAAGAGAAGAAGAAGATCAAATTCTTTCCTGCCTCAGGACCTTTGCACAAGCTGTTCTCTTTGCCTTAAATGCCCTTCCTCCGGTCTGTTTGTCCAGGTAACTCTTTTGCACCCACTGGAACTCAGCTTAATACTTCACTTTTGTGGAATATCCTCCCTGACCTTTAAGCCAGGTGAGTTACCTTTGTTAAACTCTCTCCTACCTTTCACGCGTAGCATTTCACAATTTACAATGAACCCATCACTTGCACAAGTGCTTGATCTAACATCTACCTCCTCCTCTAGACTATGGACTCTGGGTGGACCAAGACTGTACCTGCCTTGATCATCACTGTACCCTCAGCCCCCTGGCATGATGCCTGGCACGAAAGAGGCGCTGAACAAAAGCTTATGTTTTAATGTATGTAGCAGAGGCCCTGAAGCCAAAACAACAGCTGGTAGCAATGCAGTCCATTTCACCGCCCCCAGAGAGAGACAGAGCCGTCCGGTGGAGCCCTGCCGAACACCTCTGTGATAGGTCAAGGCTGCAGAGCTCTCTCCAGGCGAGTGGGAGGGGGGGCCATAAACCAACTCCCCGGAGCCATTTCTTCTTCATGGTGGCTGGTCTTTATCATTTTCCAATCAATGCTGGTTGAGATCTAATTGATTTTCTATGATATCCCTCTCCAGAAGGGAGAATGGCTCTGTTTACTGGGGCAGCGTGTAGAGGACAGGCCTTTTCTTCCTGCTGTATTTAATGCTGCTGCTAATCACGGAGATTAGACTAAAACAATTACAACAGCTAATTAAAGAACAATGCGGTTTTTGGCATCTTCGCGCAGACGGCACCATTGGGAATTCCTAACTCGGGCAAAGCAGGGATAATTAAAACCCCGGCTCCACTCTCCCCACTCCAGCAGCTGGATCACGCTGATTAAACTGCAAATAAAACACATGAAACCAACACTTTGTAGTCTATCCAATTTCATTTAAAAGGGCTTTTAACTGATTCATAAACAGAGGCGCCGTAAACAGCAAATTATTTAACTAAAGCCAGTTATTTCGTCATCACTGTTCGCTTTACTCCCAACACTGGACGTGTATGCGTAGCCCAGGGGACACCAGGCTGATGGACTTCAAGGAACCACTCCAAAGCTGATGCCACTGCTCCCGCTCACTGGCAACAGAACATCGCTAACGTACAGCTGTTTCCTCTGGGCTCGTGATCCTGCAGAAAAAAAGATCAGGTACTGCACCTTCCACCGAAAATGCCCAGCTTACCTAGAGCAAGCTCCTGACACTATGTCAAAGGTGGAGAAGGTTCCAAAGTATAGCTAACATTAAAAAAAGAATGTTTAGTCCCTGGCCTGTGTGGCTCAGTTGGCTGGAGAATCGTCCCATCTACCAACAGGTTGGGGGTTTAATTCCCAGTCAGGGCACAGGCCTAGGCTATAGGTTCGGTTCCAGGTCAGACCTCACATGGAAAGCAACCTATTGATGTTTCTCTCTCACGCTGATGTTTCTCTCTCCCGTCCTCTCTCTCTAAAATAAGTAAACACATTTTTTTTTAAAGAAAAAGAATGTTTAGCTGTAAAACTTGTCTAAATTATTCAAAGCCAGCCAGCTGGAGATCCAAAATGCAACCTGTCTCTACTAAGTAGGAGAAAGCCTCGTTCTCATGCTACCAGAAGGCTTGTCACGAGAGCAGGATACAAAAGCATGTTTGCTTTAGACACAGACACTCTGAAATCCCAGCTCAGATCCCGCTGACACACTTCCCAGTGCATCCTAACAAGCATCATTTCGAGGTTTGCTAGCATCCTCCCTTACCTGCTACCAGGAGACAAGATGGGGAAAAATGCACCCCCCCCCAAAAAAAAAAGAGGAAGAAAGAAAAAAAGAGAGCATGAGAGGAAAAGAGAGAACAAAAAACATGCTCTTTGAAAACAGCAAAAAGGGACAAAGAAATAAAAATACTACAAGGCAGCAGACACAGACATTTTGTAAGCCCGGCACTGCATGTGGGGGGGATCTGAGAGTACACGTTCACCCCTCCCTGCACTGGGCCCAGATGCTGGCTGGGTCCTGGAGTGATGCTTCTCAATTCAGCTGTGGTGAAATGTCTTCCCCACCCACTTTTCTACACAGACCAATAGTTTTGTCAAATAAAACAGACAAACAAAATCAAGTATCAGCCCTGGCCAGGTGGCTCAGTTGACTGGAGCATCATCCTGTACACCAAAAGGTCAAGGGTTCCATCCTCAGTCGGGATGTGTACTGGAGGCAACCAATCATTCTCTCTCTCTCTGCTCTCCCTGCCTCTCTCTCTGAAATCAAAAACACATATCCTCAGGTGAGGGTTAAAAAAAATGAAGCGTCAGAAAAAAAGAAGAGTTGGGACGCTTGCGTGCCGTGTGATGTCCAATCGCTGTAAAGGCTTCTAAAAGCTTGCCTGCAAATTCCCAACCTGTCTCAGTGCAGAGAGTCACACACTGAGTAGCCCTTTCCTTAAAGCTCTCCCAAAGTCATTGGAAATTCACTGAATCAGATGCAGAATGTCCTAGTTAACGTTCCCCACATGTTCTTGGGTGACAAAAAATGTAGGCTTTCGAAAGCATATAATGTACGAAACAGAGATCCAGAAAAAAATGCACCAAAGATTTATTTCAGGATGATTTTACTTCTCTCTTTTCTTCTACTTTTTTCCGAGCTTTTTTATAACACAATTATTTTAACATAAAAAATAAAGTTATTTGTAAAAAAATATTTCATCTATGAAGGCAAAAGTAATAAGCTGCTTTAATGAAATCATGATTTATGCTGATTTATATATAAATATTTACACATAATATAATAAGAAGTATAGTATTATGTAAGATACAGTATTGTCATGGTTTAATGAGTTACATATCTGCATGCATTCACATGATGGCATTTTGTATGACAAATAAACATGATGTTTACGAAGAATACACTGTGATTTAAGGAGATACTGTTGCAATTTGTTGAACAACATCCAATTGCCAATATTCAACCCTTTTTTACCTACGAAAACCATAATTTCATATGGTTGAACCTGGTATAATTTTACATGGAACATGAAGGTTCATATGAATAGACTTTGAGATCAACTATGTAAAAAAAATGCACATGCATGGAAAAGAGGACTGGGAAAAATATTTAAAAACTGTGGCATGATTTTTTTTCTTCTTGGTCATTTTCCAAATTTCCATCCATGAAATGCAGTATTTCTGTAAGCAGGAAAAAAGTGCCATTCAAAACTTTAATTCAGGGAAATTGCTGGCATTTTTTAGACAGTTTTATGTCAATTTTTATATCATTAGTAAGAATTCCATTATAGTAAATAACCACTTTCGAATGTTACAGACAAAACTGGTTACTTACTCTGTGTGCATTTGTGTTGGGGGAAGGAGGAGGAATGGCAAATTGAAATTCATAAGTGTTAACTGCTCAGATTGTTATTAAATTTTCTTGTCCCCCGCCTAAGCATGAACTGGGTAGGAATCAGTGTTTCCATGCAGGACAAAGAGGCTCTGATCACATGGGACTTGAAGATCAAAGCGTCCCTGTTGTCTGAATCTGCCACACATCGTCCTATGACCTTGGGCAAGTCACTTCTATTTTCCTTTTGGTCTCAGCTCCTTCATCTTTAAAATGAAGGGTTTTGAAAGACTGATTACTAAACTCCTTCCAACTCTGATACTCTCTGATCCTAGTCCATGAATGGCCAAAATCAGCTATGTAAGTTCTAGAACCTAGTGCAAAACGAAAATGCAGGACCTCTTATTACTCAAAAGTTATTACAAATTTCAAGACAGTGGTATTAGAGCACTGAACTGAATGCAGGGCTCCCCCTAACCCCCACCCCCTGCCCGAGCACAGAGCCCTGTGTGACCGACTGCCCAGGGCACACGCCCATGAAGCTGGTGGCTCTGCTGATGGTAGAAGGCAGAATACAAGCCACCACCAACCAAAACAAAAGTGTATTCAAAAATGTCTGGCAAACCAAGCGTGTAGATTTCAATAAGAATTACTCACGAGGCAGATAAAACACCTGTCAACAAAAATAGTTAACCAGGCTCAGGTCCAGTGATTAAAAACGAACAGCAATTGCCTTTTCATACTTGATTGTAATCAGTTTCTATTTA